>JASAND010006545.1:0-14504 GCA_030248195.1 Trissonchulus latispiculum
ATTAACACGTTGGCTGCGTTAACCCTTTTCACAGACCTCCCGCAGGTGCGACTCCGCTATTTTTCTGCGCAATGAATATTTTATTGTCTTTTTAATGTTTTTCGATCATACACGACTCAGTGATGTGACACGTGACATTTTATACCGCCGCCCACCGGTGGGCGGCATCGCACATAAGTTATATTTTTCATGAATGTGCGTTTGCCGCCCACCGGTGTCGGCGCCATTTCAGTAGTAATTACGCAATTTCTTGTTAAATTTGGACCATTTAGCAATGATTTGTTGTTCATTGGACTAAATAGCGTCTTGTAACAGCTAAAACTGTTACGTAAGCAAACTGTTATACGATTTTGCAATTTTAAAAAATCAAATTTTCGATTGTCCGAAATGTGCGTTGCCGCCCACCGGTGGGCGGCAATATTTATATCAAAAGAAAGAGAATTCTTTCGTTATTTGCGGTATGCACTTTTCAAGCCATTCAAAATGTGCGTCTTTGCAAGAGAAATATATTAAAATTATGCATCAAATCGCCCACCGGTGGGCGGCAACGCACATGCTGGAACACAAGCGCCGCCCACCGGTGGGCGGCATCGCAGCCAACGTGTTAACTGGGAGAAAAAAATTGAATTTGTTAGACAAAACTATTTTTCAATATGATGCTATTTGCAAATTTAGGAATATATACTGCCAATTTATCTTAACTGAGTTATTTTCAGTTAGAAAAGACGGACTTTATTTTTAAGTCAGAAGACATTTGAAGGTGGAATATGGCCAATCTGAGTCGGTATTGCCTGGAAATTTGAAATTAGGGAAGTTGTCAAACCACAAAGTTTAGAGAGTGAGGTCCGGCATTTTTTATTTGGAGAGGCTGGCAAGCCTTTAGCTTAGGAATCCATTCGTTATAATGTTTGTCACCGAGGACAATCCGGTTTTCGCCAATCCCGATGATCTGCACTGCACACCATGTCATTTTCAGCACATTATCTCATGGATAGAACCATGGAACAATCTACTTTAATCACAGCCACTACACCACTTGGTGGAAGGCTGTCGTCAGCATATCAGGCCTATGCAATGGTTTCAGACCTTCACCACTTTCTATGTTAGCTGCCATGATAAAGAGCTCCTTCAACCCAGAAAACGGGTGCTTCAAAGGTGGATTTGGCATCTATGCAACTCTGCAAATTGTATGCAACATGTAGCTAGTCTATAAACAAACTTGCTAGACTTTTTCCTACCCAAGAGCATTTCTGAAGCATTCACAAGCTTCTTTTCCTTTGTTCTCTCCAGAGCCTTCCCCTGAATTTTCTGCAGACTCAGGTCGGCACGATCCGAATGCTTCGAATGTGGCTTTGATGTCAACGGAACATCTAAAATAGTGATGCTTTTGAGGCATAAACTGGCAAAACCTAAAGTTCAACTAAAATCAACTAAAGTACCTGAGCTCAGCAACGTCAAACTGTAAAACTTAAAAAATTTTAAACAGGGCCGTTGTTCAGGTTAGAACTTGCTTACTGAAGCTCTTCGGCGCAGTCTTTGAACACGCCAGCAAACAATGCAGCAGGTCCACCATGTTTGCCTCCCTTGCCACCTTTACCACCCTTGCCGTGCTTTCCGCCCTTTCCGTGCTTTCCTCCTTTTCCGTGCTTTCCACCCTTTCCACCAGGGGGTCCTTGTTTTCCTCCCTTTCCGCCGCCTTCTTCCTCTCCACCTTCCTCTCCGCCTTCACCTTCCACTTCTGGTGGAGGCTCAGGACGGTTGGCGTCGTGGCATTCGCTCACGCATTCAACAAAGTCTTTGAATTCCTGAAAATGTTAATAAAATATCATGAGAAACTTGAATTTCGGGAACAGTATGACGCTTATCACTTACCACCCTTTTGTCCACTGTTATAGACCAGTGTTAGCTAAATATAGATGATATTTATACCGGAAGAATAGAAAAAAGCAAAGCTCGAAATGATTGAAATTCACTGTTTTGCGTTCATAAATTTCAGAGCGAATCAAACCTGTATGAGTAAATGGTTCACATAGAGCATTGTTGTCTTAAGGCTTGTATTTTTTGTTCTATAGGTTAAGTGTTTGTATGTAGAGATGAGCATTCCGGCCTGTCGGCCCGGCTCAGGCCGGACTGCGCCGCGCCGACAACAATTGGTTAGCAGAACTGCAGGCCGGAGCAGGCAGAAACGAGCCGCCCTGATTCTAAGAAAATGTTTTAAAGCACTTTAAAGCGTTTCAATCGTTCACACTGCTGTATACGTCTTTCCCCTTAGGCAGCGTACTTGATCCTTTCAACTAATAAAGTTGACTGCAACGTGATTGGTTTATCTCTTAAGACAAAGATTGGGCTTGACTCTAGTTGTTTTAAGACAAAACAATTAAGACATAAGTCATAAAACAGGAGTGTGAACGTCTGAAGACATAAGACGTAATCAGATGAAAGACAACAGACATATAAAGACATAAGACATATAAACCTGGCTTTAGAATTTAACAAGGAAACTAAATCACTACCTGTGGAACATTCTCATTCTCCAATAGTTCCATGAAACGTTCTTTTCCGCCTCCGTGTCGCTTTCCACCCTTTCCACCGAATCCTCGCTTTCTTCGTCGAGAAGATGGAGTGCACCTGAACAAAGGAGTATTGGAATTTTGCAATGGTGTCTAAATTTCAGAAGTCTCCCTCACGGCGGGATTGCTAACTAGTACGCCTTGTGTTAATTGAAGGTGGTAACAGTAAGAAACATACTTTAATCCGACGTACATCATATGTCAATACTTTTTCATTAACAAATCCTCTTAAGCTTAATTTTACTTCAGGAGACCGCCTTTACCCTCATGTAGACATTTTGTATACTTTATTGTCAGATAAAAGAAATAAGGTGGATAATGAAGTGGTCTTATTCAAGTCCATAATAACTTTTATCATATGCAAAACTTACACTTCAGGATTGCTGAAGATGCAGTTGGCGACTTCCTCCTTCTTGCTTTTCCATTCAGCTTCTAGAGCTTCTATATCTGGTTTTGGAGGTTTACACTGAGCAAGAGGTTCTTTGTAGGATTTAAGTTTGTCTTCGCAACTATAACATCGAACTATTAATAACGGGATCAAAACAGCTGGAACGCACACGCTTGGACTAGTAAGCTCAATCTCTCGCAATTCATGAGGATCAGATAGGATCGGGAGCTGGAACCACAACACTATTTCATATCATCATCATAATCATGATAATTCTCTATGTAATTTCAAAAGGTCTTTTGGCTAATAATGATGAATTTTACATTTAATGTTGGTGAGAAGCTAACAGTACAACTACTCCGAATATATACCACAAATCTAAATCTAATAGTATTCTGATAAACTCTGATTCACAATTTATTCAAAGATCCGAATACTTATTTGCCACTGCGTGGTTTGGATAGTAGCAATGGAATACACGAAAATAAAGTAACACTAGTAAAATAAATACATATAAAATAAAGTATTAGACTGCAAAAACAGACCAAGTGAAAATTGTGTTAGGTTTCATCCACGTTGAAGGTAAATACAATACGTCTTTCGACGGGAACATTCGCATATCGCAGCTCATTAGTCGACTCACTGCTTACTCGAACTGTTTCTTGCTAATTGCAATGCCTAAACACATCCACATGTATTAATATTTTGAACAGAAGGAAAACATCTAAGCTGACCTGGACAGTAGAATCACTTACGAAGTTTTGCAGGTTTCAAAAGCTTCAAATTTTTCTTTAAATTCCTCCTTCATTGCCTCTTTTTCCTGCTCAAATTCACTGACAGCCTTTTCCACACATTGTCTTAAAGGCTCACAGCTGCATTTTTCACCATCCTATAATAAAAGTAGTCAATTGCATGCAGTCTTGCGGGGAACATTATAACTGTTTCACTTTTAGGAATTTTTAGTACTTAAACACTTGGGCCATATACACATAGTCCTGAATATAAAGGGGGTCGGCGGACAACTAGGGAAGGTGCGTCGATAAGAGGCGGGCACATAAAGATTCGGTTTGCCCAAATCGGTAAATTCTCTGGTGGGTCAAAGTCTGATCGGTAATCCACTGCAAATAACGCGAAAGCAAAATTTTTTGTGACATTTTTTCAGTTACAAAATGAAATAAACGTTCGTGAACTGAGAGAAAATAACTAGCCTGAGCATAGGACAATGTCGCTGCACCAGCCAATAATATGAAAGCCAGATACTGCATGATTGCTTGGAGAGATTAATCTGCTCTGAATGCGTTTGTTGAGGCATCTGCAAACTTTTATATTGCAGCTACGCCCACGCTGAGCTCGTGGGGGCAGGAATAACCGGCTTACAAAACCAGCCTTAATTTGTCTAGCATAATGACTAAATTATTCCGTTGCTAAAGCTGTGACAATAGACGCTAATAATAATATAGTTGCAACGACATCATTTAGTTTTTAGCCGAAAAAGTCATAAGCTGGGTTTCTCACCTTCTGTTCCCGCATCCAGTGTTAATCTTGCTAATATAACCGGACTCAGTTGATTGTTCAGTTGTATATTAATTTGGTTTTACAGGTGGTGTTAAATGATGCGAAAGGGCTAATTTATGAAAAAAGTTTGAAATGCGAAGGTTGTACATGTGGGTTTGACTGACATGAATATCTGCATTCCTATCAAACCTGCTGTTTTGCTCCAGACTATGGACTTACCAAATGGAAGGAAATTACAACAGAGGCAGGCCGAATTTATACGTATGTTTCGTGATTGATGGACCTAAAGCATAAGCAGTGAGTAACTGCCACAACTGAGAGAGAGAGTGTTATTGTTTCCGTTTCAGGCAACGTTCACTAGATGTGATCACCGTATTCGGAAGTTCTACCGATTGGAAAAGCTTCAGCGTCATTTGGAGAAACTACAAAACTGTCCAAAGTTTGAGTGTGTAGAGTGTAATCGCATTTTCAAGCGAGAGGAGAAATTGGCTGAACACTATCAACGTATGCACAGCACTCCCACGAAAATGGCCAAGCTAGAGCCAAACGAGGAAGCCGGGCTAGTGGAAGAACAACCACTCCAAGTTAAACTGAAACCGCCCAGAGCCAAGAACATTCACAAATTGAAGCAGAAAGGTGAAATAAAAGAAATAAGCAACCCAAAATTACCCCTAGATAAAGTTTTCCGTTCGAAAATGGACAAGTTTGAAATTTGACCTTGGGTCGACCGTGGTTCCGGACATGTACAACACGCAACACAGCATGAAGCTTTGCTCCTATCAAAAATCTAAGCTCATTTTTGAAATCCGCGACTCCGAAAACCCCTTAGATCAAGTTTTTCCGGCGAAAAGGGACAACTTTGGAATTTGACCTTGGGTCGACCGTGGTTCCGGTCATGGGTCAAAAGAGGTCCACAGGGGGTCCACAACCACCTCAGAAAGGGGTCCACCAATTCATAACCCCACCCCACTAAAACTACACCATTTTATGACCTATTACTACTCTCGGATGGAATGGACAGGTATGCTGCAGTCTATCCAGTTATGAGCATGTGTAATGGAATTAACAAAATAAGGCATTAAAAATAACCAAAATTGGTCTAAAAAGTAGTCCGAATTACTCAATCTACAAGGAAGAACTATTATGCCATGGATCCTTGAAGAAGAGCGAAGATTATTGATGTAAAATGCATTATTAAATAATGTCCAAGCAGTAATTGTATAGATTATTTTATGTTTGTCTAGTCGGAGTTGCCAGTATTCAAAAATTAAGGGAAATTCATAAATAGGGTCCAAGGTTGGTACTCAATTAGGATATAAATCTTAGTCCTATTTATGATTTTAAGCTTAATTAAGTTCTACTAACGTATGGTTTATTAACAACACTAATCCAGGAATTGTAAGAAGGGGGTATTTCGGTCTTAATTCCCGTAGTAAGTGGAGTTGTTACTCCCCCACGAAGATAAATATCGACATTTAAACGGAACTTAGGTGAACTAGTGAATGTCGTCCATAAATTGAGTCAAGTACGGCCTTCTTCGCAAAGTACTATAATCGCTATTGTTTGCATACTAGTTAGCAGGAAGTCATAAACCCAAAACATGAGGTTTATGTGCCTAATTAAGCTGCAATTTAGTCGTAAAATTGCCTATAAAATGGAAATCTGCATGAAAAATAGCAAATATTGGAAGATGGTTCAATATTAGGTACGAAATAGTTAAGTACGTAGTTAGGTAGGGTTAATCAGTGATAATTAAGTGTTAACTAGGTAATAATTAGTTAAATTTTATAATTTTTGGTCGAAACATGACTTGGGCTTATATGAAAGAGAATTTGATCCTGATTCAAAAATCCAAACCCGAGTTTTCAACTCCCAAAAATAAGAAAGTTATAAGTGAAAATGTTTTTATAAGACTACTTTTTATTTTGTAATCTTATCACTCCAATAAGGAGTGTTCTAAAAAGGTCTTTTTGCTTTAGTTTGACCAAGAGTATATAATAGGAAGAGTGGGAAGCTTGGCCCTTCCTAATGGAAATGGCCTGCGAGATGCTCGGCACATTAAAGCCGAAATCTCGGGGGGGGGGGTACCGCTTACCATTGTTCATCATGTGTTTATATGCGTTTGAACTAAAACGCATCTGATTGGCTAATTCCCTACCTTATGTCAAATTTTTGTGTATAAGTGGACCCCCCCCCCCGAGATCTCAGGGGCGGTACCGCTTAGCGTTGTTAAGCGTGTGTTTATATGCGATTGAACTGAAATGTATCTGATTGGCTACTTAGCTACTGTAATCCTCATCAGTGCATTTCAGTTCGACTGCATATAAACACACGCTTAACAACGCTAAGCGGTACCCCCCCTGAGATCTCGGGGGGGTCCACTTATACACATAAATTTGACATAAGGTAGGGAATTAGCCAATCAGATGCGTTTTAGTTCAAACGCATATAAACACATGATGAACAATGGTAAGCGGTACCCCCCCCCCGAGATTTCGGCTTTAATGTGCCGAGCATCTCGCAGGCCATTTCCATTAGGAAGGGCCAAGCTTCCCACTCTTCCTATTATATACTCTTGGTTTGACTTAAGTCAAACCTTTCCTTTTTATTGTCTAGGAGGTTGTCTACCTCATAGTCTACACCTTAGTCAGGTGTTGCTTTCTTTTCCTCTTTCTCTGCTAGGCCTCTTTCTTCCAGAGCCTAGCAGTTGTCCTCGCCTGAACCTTTGGCCGAGGACAAGACCAACAAAGAAAAGGGAAACGAAAATAGTAGGATTAGCCCAAGTCATTGGACTTAGAGGGGGCTTATCTCCCTTAATAATAATAAAAATATTACTGTAAGTAGCTAGATACAAGTAAATAGGTACGTAGATACTGTTATATGATTTTTAAGCCATAGAAAATTGTACATCTTGTGTAATAATTCGATTGTAAGATTGTTCGATTGCAATTATTGTAACAATAATGTGTAATAAGTTGCGAAATTTCATGAAGCTTTCCCTTTGGTTACGTTTATGTGTTGAAGAAAATTTCGCAAAGTTTCGCCAAGTTTCGGCACTGGAAATATATCAAAAATGGGTCAGTTGGGGGGCAATATTTTCAAAATCTCATTAATTTCGACCACTAATGGCCAGCTGGCTCAGCCCGCCGCAGCGCCTCACAAACAAAAAGTGGCAAGCTTCTAGAAAGTTCTAGAACTTTCTAGAAGCTTTGCCTTAAAGTCAAAGCAAAATTCCGCCCAACTTTCGCTAATGACCTGTCACCGAGCTGTCAGCAAAACTGTCAGCTCGGTCCCAAAATTTTTATTACAATCAGAGTTCGCCTGAGAGCAACCGAGAGCGGTTGCTTCCCCTTCCCTTAATGCGCTCTCTAGTGCAGTTGACACTGTATTGGGGTTACAGCGCATTTCCCCGGTTAGGATAAAAACATAGGACTTTTCTGGCCTTCGGGCCAGAAAAGAATTGAGTTATACAGCGAACTCTCACCAATTAGGGAAATATAGGTCTTTTATGCCTGGCCACAAACTGAGAAGAAAACACTAGGACTTTAGAGGCCCTTTTTGGCCATTTTTTCTTATATTACGGCCTTAGGCCAATTTTTTTATTATGACCTTTGGGCCTTCGGGCCAAATTTTTGACATATTTATGAGGCCAATGGGCCATTTTTTATACGCCTTTTTGGGCCAGGGAGCCCCATTTTCCCAGTATTTTGGGCCTAAGGCCACTTTTAATTTCCATAGCATGTGTGGGCTTTCAAGCCACTTTTAGTTCAATTTTTATTTTTTATTCTATCCACTATTGTATTATTATTATTTTATTGTTTTAAATAAAGGGGCAGCTCATGTAAACCCCTCCTGTTCGATGGCGGTCTTGAGAATTGCCCCTACTTTTGTTTTTCTGTTTTTCCATCCGACACTCTCTGTATATCGAGATTTGCTGAGCTCCACCTCCAATTGTTTAATTCATTTCGTTATTTTTTATTTGCACTTTTTGGTCAAGCCACGACCGACTTTTTATCAATTTTTATCAAGGTCCTTTTGGCCTAAATTTGGGATTTTAAAGTAGAATATGGGACACTTGCGTTGGGACCCTAACCCCTAAGTTTAAGCTAGAGGGTCCCTTTGTTACGACCCTAAATCGTTGAGTTAATTAACAAGAATAGTCACCCCACAGCCGGCAACTAGGCGTTGCCGGCCATATTGTTTTACCATGGCTTTGTTAAGCCTCGAACAAATTCACTGTCTGTACTCATGTCTGTTTGTCGTAGGTCGGTACTAAAAATTAATAAGTCACTAAAAGTACAAAACGAATTTTAAACCGAGTTCTCAAAGTAATCAGCAACTTTAAACTGGTGTTTTAAAATAATTAATAATCAAGCATTTCACGGGGAATGACCGGCTTCCCCATTAACTAATGTAATTGTTGTTAGTAGTTTCGTTTAATAATAACGGTTTTGTTTAGTAATGATTGCTTGGCAATCATTACTTACACGGCTTTCTCAAAGTTCCAAACTTCTCGAAAATTACCAAAGTTCTGCGCTAATAGTCAGGATTTTGAAACTCCAAAATCCGCATTAAATTTCATAAAATCTCGTCAAACCTAATAATTAGAATCGCATTACGAATGTTTAATTGAAAAAAGTAATTAATTAAATTAAAGTAATAATTATGTAGTAATCATAGCTAAAGATAGGTATTGTTAACTCTGTTTTATAGTCATGTTTATCATTATGGTTAGTTAGGCAATTATTAGCTAAGAAATTGTGTGTGTATGTGTGTGTAAATGAACAAATGCAACAGTGTTGAATTATGTGTAGTTGTGAGAGTGATTGTGTGCAGTGTTTCACGGAAACTCCTTCTGTTCGACGAAGGTTGTAAGCGCCGTCGGAGTAACCAGGACTCAGATTTTAAGTAGGAATGAGGTATATTTGTGATTTGTATGAATGTTTACATCTTCAGTAGTTCAGTTGTTGTACACATGTCGTATAAATGTTAACTATTTAGTAAATGCTGTTATGTAGTTCAGTGTAGCTCGCCCAGAATGTATGTGTGAATGCTGCAGTTTGTATGATGTAACTTTAATCATAATTAAGCAAACGACCGTTCAGATGTTTAATGATTGTCTGTATGCATGGCCTATATGAAGTACCAAAATTATACTAGGATTTCTATAGTATGCAGGAAAATAGTAATGAGTAATGTAGTTTCAGTTTACAAGTCTTGTACGCGTGTCTGGAAGTTGTGAATACATGGTTACGTAGGTAATCTAGGTTTAGGTTCAGTTTAGTAAATATGCAAATGAGGTCAGGACCATAGGACCTAGGGTCATGGAGACCCCGTACTAGGTTTTTATCAATCCGAATCAGGATGTCCTCGATTCGTCCGCGTAAGTCACTCTTTGTCAAGGGTGCGGACGAATCGCAAGAAAAGGAATCCGTCAAATGGTCGGTATCATGGCAAAACTAACGCAACTTCTGTCAAAAATTATCGTTTTCGGAATTCTTGTCCAAAAGACGTATTAACATTACGTAAAAGGCTGTAGTAAACGTAGTCTTTGGTTATATTAGCTGTATCCGTGTTTCTAATGTCAGTACATGCTGTTATTGCCATTTTTAGTCAAATTAGTTATGTCTGATTTATGTTTCATTCATAATAATGACCGCAATCGCGGTCTAACACCATTTCATGTCGGTTTTCACGTTTAAAGACAAAACTAGCAAAATTCCGTCACGTGAAGGCTAGCGAGGTTGAAAAACCAACTTTGCTTATTTGGTGACTAATACAAACTTAGTCCATGATAACTAGCCGCTAATGGCAATAATAGGTTTCAGCAATCCAGCAGTATTAACTAATTTTAAGCGATAATAGATAGTATACCTGAAATAGACAAAAACAACAGTTAGTTACGTAAGTATTATGGATAGTTACTAGAACCATCTTCTGATAAATGCAAAATTACCAGTTTTATGAAACCAGTTGTTAATGTTTGATAATTGCCGAAACGGGAAGTTGTTACCTTCCTTGTCTAGAACCGTGCAATCAACAGTTCTATGCTCAAATATTACGTTTTCACCAAACTCACTCACTAATCACTCTCTAATTAGTCAATATGCGTTACAAATAGGAAGTTGTCACCTTCCTCGATAGGACCTGAAAAACAAAGGTTTTGGAGTTGACCACTGCATCTAAATTAACATTTCTTGTGCTAATTGAACAAAAAAGATGCCTATCTGCTTTTGAAGGGTCCAAAATGGTACTAATTTCGTGTTATAAGCTTTGATCGTACAGAACCAGACTGTACAAAGCGAAATCAAGCTAAAATTATAGTTTCGTGTCATAATTGCAATTTCTGGCATGAAAGTGCAATAAATTGCCCGAAAGCCAGCATTTCGTTTAGAATCAACTTCCGGTGTTATGATCTGATCAAAATCGTTCAGAATTCGTAATAATTCGACCAAATTTCAAGTTTTCTCAACAATTTCTAATTTACAAGTTTATCTCAAGTTCAGAAAGCCATAATGTGAGTAATGGTTGCTGGGTCCGAATCCCGCACCTATAACTTGTAATGGGTTTTAACCCATTTGATTCAGGTGCGGCTGACGAACGTAGACTGATCCTGCTCCACCTGAAGTCCGACTGTCAATTCATTGGAATCTTGTTAGCGTCATTGCCCCTGCCGAATCTTGTAATTAAAGCTTAGTGTCCGGATCAAGGACGATATTACTTGGAACGAATTGTTGAGCTGTGTCATATTGGAACCAGTTAAGCTAAAGGTACATTGTAATAGATAGGATCAGATTTACCGGTCAAAGCAGAGACAGTCTCAGACGAAGCACCCGTAGTCTATAGTGGGACCTAAAACCTAACCAAGTGAACGTAACATTGTTTTTGATTATTATAAATTGATCCTTATACTTTCAATTCAAAAGATGAGTCTTCTTCTGATTATCATCATTCTTACTGAGGGGGTTGTCATCCCCCTTACTTTGGCCTAATTAGTGCAGTAGCTTCTAATCAGTCGGAGGTAGAAGATTTAACGAAGAGATTAAATGAAATTAAACTTGTACTAACCCCATAAACGGACCAGGAAACTCCCAACCAGACCCCACTTTTTAGTCTGACCCTTGGTGACCGAACAGCATCCGAAAGTGCTATTGTTACTAGCATTTCGGGCTCACCCAAAGACCGGAATTCCTGTACTACTAACTCCTTTAATCTAGTTAATCTAAACTGTCCAGTAGTTTTTGTTTATTACTAATTTATTGTCCTTGGTAAGGAGGACGGACAAAGAGTCATAGTTTAATAGCACGAACACAAGCATATAGGGACCGCACGATAGAGTTTAGTAATTAGGTTTAGCACCTGGTTAGTCAAGTAGAAAGGAAAGAAAGAAGAATATAGTGGAACTGAGTTTAGGCGCTAAAACCTTGTCCCTATTACCAATTAGCTCTTTGGGTAAACCAAATACTGGCAACTCTGGAAAACTATATTTTGTTTGTCTAATTGTTTCTAAAGTATACAGTTTGTAGTTTGTTTTACTCCTCGTACTCGTTGTAATAAACATTTCTGTTGTCATCATTATTCTTATCAATATTATTATTGTCATTATTAAACTGTTGTGCCCTATTACTGGATCTATTAACTAGGGCATAAGGATCAGATCAAGTTCGGATTCAGAGCACCAGTAAAAGTAAGTGACTAAGATCGATCCCTTGGTCCATACAAAGACATCGCCATCATCTTTCCAAGATCTTGATTTGATAATCAGGATCGCCAATCAGTGTTCTTTGATACAGACCTGATTCATCAGTTCCAAACAGCAAGTGTCCACCCCGCTTGCATTGGACCCCTGTCTTCATCAAACGAACTCACTCCAAGACCCCATCCAGGTTGACTGCAAGGAATCTTCAGTTTTGGACAAATCACCTTCTGAGGATCCTGTGCCTCAGTTTATCTTCACCGATAAACGCGTGGACCTTTCGTGTACTCGAAGTGGTTGACACCCGGAGTCAGTCGTGATAGACTGTAACGGAACAAAGATTTATTGGTTCGAGAATTGGATTCCCAATCTTGACCACTTCATTACACATGGTCTAACGACTTGCTTTGTTCTGATAAACTTTATCTTACACTTTCTTTGCCTCTCATTGTAAAGTAATTCGTGGCTCGTGCTGGCTGGGGTTCCTAGTTTCGGGGTACGTAGGATAGGATGCAGGATATCGACGCCAGGAAACAGCGTTATGACTTCGTATCTATAATATTTGTGTCGTAGATACAAATATTTTGTTTTTGCTATATTTTGTCTTTTGCCTTTGATCTTCTGTTTTGTAGGCATATACACAATCTATATCTTATTTCAAGCCAATTTTATAATTTGCATTCTGAATACACATAACTTTAGTTTTCTTTCTTTTTGTTTATGCAAAAAATATGTTTATTTCTTTTTATACCTATATATATATGTAATTTTCTGTTTTTCCTAAACCTACTTGGGACGCGATTCCCATTTATTTACAAATTTGGAAATTGTCCTTATATTAACTTATACATTAGTACGTCAACATGTTTACATTTATATACATATAGTCATCGCTGTGGTTTGCATCTTTATGAGGGGCTTTGAAGAGACCTTGTGTAGTTACTTATCGTTTATTTTATGATGCTGTTTTGTAAGTATGTGTATACACACACTGGTTTTCGGGCCATAGAGCGCAAATCCGAACTCCGTTTCATTTTTGTTAGATCTGTATACCTGTGAACGCGTTTTGCATATTCTGAGCTAACAAAAGGCAGTATTGACCTTGCTGGGGCTCATAATAACATAAAGTCCCTTTGCTGTTTTATTGTGCTTTTTTATTTTGTAGAATATGTCAGACGCTCACGGATCCAGGAACTGAAAAATCTTTTAGCTATGGAAGAGAAGAAGATGAAGTTGGCCAAGAAAACGTTGACTGTTCGCAATCACTGGTTTCCTTATTGGTTCTTTTTTGCTTTTTGTATTTATTGTTTCACGGTTTACTTTTGTTTTGAGCTTTGGTGTTTTGCTGTTTTGAATTCAAGTTTTGATTTTGTGTTTTACCTCGTCTGTATTCGCTTTATGTTCTGATGATTTGGGTTTGTTGTTCTGGTTTCTTTATTTCATTTGAACAGTAAATCGAAAAATGGCTATTGTGTTATTTTATTTATAGGTTCAGGTATAGAAAAGAAATTTCGTGCCGCATTCAGGAAACGACCAGGGCTAGCAGAATTCCAGCAGCAGCCTCAGAAAGTTATTGAGACAGTTACAAGCTTGACAATTGGTATAGACATCGATTGGGAAAACTAGATAAAACAATTTGAAGATAACTAGAAATAATTTAGAAAACAATTAGAAAATAACTGGAAAACAATTAGAAAAATTATGTTAAATTTGGTTAGAAAACAATTTGAAAAGTTTTAGAAACAATTAGAAAATAATTAGAAAACATTAGAAAAATCGTCGTTTTTATGAGAAATTAATAAGAAAACAATTAGAAAAAATTAGAAAATAATTTGAAAGTAATTAGAAATCAATTAGAAAGTGGGCCCCTTGAATTTAGAAAACAATTAGAAAATAATTAGAAAATAATTAGAAAACAATTAGAAAACAATTTAGAAAACAATTAGAAACCAGAAACAAATTTATTGAAAAAATTTTCTAATTGTTTTCTAGAAATGGGCTTCGTGTGCCCCCCAACTGCGGGGGTGGTGGCGCCGAAGGCGCTAAACATGGCCAAAAATTGGGTATTTTTAGTGTAAATTTTGAAAAAATTTGGGTAAATTTTGACAAAATTTTCAAAAATGTCCAAATTTCGAGAAATACACGTTTTTAAACTGAATTTATGGATCTTATGACCATAAGATCTTATGACCTTATGACCATGAAAATTTTTCAAAAAATGACCATTTTTTCGGCCAAATTTAGCTTTTTGGTTCCAAAAGTCGTTGGGAGGGGTTTTAGCCAAAAGTTGAGGGAGGATAAGTCAAAAAATCTGGGGGGGGGTACCAAACCCCTA
>JASAND010006546.1:0-19243 GCA_030248195.1 Trissonchulus latispiculum
GCTAACTGTACCCTCAAACTTTAACAGGCTCTAACTTTCAGATACTACATTTCAGACACATAGTTCTATTAGAAAAGTTGTTCAGCTCATCATTAGCTATCGAATGATGCCCAATTTGTCTATATTTTGGAAATTTCAAAAATTGACTTTTGTGACCTATAAGAGATCAAAGGAGCCGACACGACAGAAAAGTTCTAACAAGAAGCCTTCACCATAATGTCCGGCAGGCATAGAGAGTTTTATATGCCAATTTTGGTGACTTGCAAGTGGGTAACGAGTGAGAAATTATTAAAAAAACGTGAAAATTGTGCAAAATGATGATTTTTGGCAAATTTGGCACATTTGTGGCAAGTTTTTTGAGAGCACTACAAATTTGCAACTACTGTCATAATAATTCTGTGCATGCGTAGAGTGCAACTATCTATAAGCGATTTCTGTAGCTTTTGCCAATCGTGCAGGACAGGCGAAAATGTTTCGCTGGTGCTGTTTTTTGTTGTACAAAAAGCACCATTTTTGCAAAATTTTGACTTTGAAAAATCGCCAAAAGTATGACACTCAACAGAATTGTACCAGAAGGGTTATTTTTACTCTCTGATATGTCCTTAACATGCACAACAAGGTTGTAGCGCTGTATCTTGCATACAGCGAAAAATGTTTCTGCCACAAACTTTTAAACCTAACTTTTTCATTTTCCTATGTTTAACACATGTCAAGGTCACCATTGAAGTGCTCTACAGAACGATTGAAGCAATATTACGCAAAATGCACCTGTTTTGTTTTGGGGACCCATGGGGACTACAAAATATGTGAAAATGAGATGTTCGAAAAATCGGCCAAAAAGCGACCCCTCCCCCCTTAAGTGGGTGTTCCCTTAAGGTGCTGGTATCCTTTTGTGCAGTGCTTTTTTGGTGTTTTTTCGAAGTTTCAGGGGGGGGGGGGGTACGAACGCTTCCTTCTATCACTATGCTATAACTGTCTTAGAGCCTTTTGGAGCGATCTACACGAGTACTTCGACAGAGCAATTCCAGCATTTCTAAACACTAGAGCGAGGCCTAGTGACCTGACTTCCTGCACATCTTCACCTTGGTATAGTAACTGGCTTGTGATGTAGAAAGTTTCAGACGAATCTGCAAGAATACTTTGGAATAATTGACTCACATGTTGAAATGCCACCAAATAACACCGACAATATCGATAACGTAATCTAAACTTGCGAAGTAGTAGTACTGCGACGCAGGGATTAACGAAATCGTGTAATTTTCACAACACTTGAGGCAGATATTTGGCGTATTAATTGGAGAAAATTTGGGCTCTTTGATTAACCACCACTCATAAGACCTTAGTTAACCGCCACCCGCATGAACCTACCACGCACAATGTTTTGCATTTTGATCATATTGTAAAGGTTTGTCGTTGCCAGTAAACAGATAATTTAAATTAAATGAAGAATTACTAGGTTCGTGGGTGTGTACATGTCAAAATCGTAATCTCGTCCCTAACTCGCTACTTTCCCTAAACAACTACAGCAGGCGCCGGCAGTCCAATTCGGTACCGTGAGTTTACTGTTTTGTAACGAGATTATAAAGCCATAAAAATAACAGAATCAACTTTTCACTACAAAACAAAACTTTACAGGAGCACAAAAATATTGACAAAATAAACAAAAGGAGCAAACCCGAAGCCCAACTTAAGAGGGAATTAAATCCCCCAACCAAAGAACTTACACAAAAAGGTCCCCCGCTGAATGTTGAATCCCAGGTGAAAAGAGCCGCCGCTCTGTACGAAAGATTTCGTGAGACTGACTTTGTATTGAATTTCAATGGCGGACACAGTTTAGCTAAGGAACCGAGGTTCCTACACAGAAGGACAATTTTTCATTTATCGTTCATAAAGATAACACTTCATTTTCTTCATTTTAAATAATTTCAAATGAAACTCAAAGGAAATATCAGAAAATAGTTCACAATATCGCACAGAAAAGTATACATTGATCAAAGGATTATTTTAAACGGTATCAAAGCACTATAATATGTCAACATTATCTCTGCTAAGTTTGGGCACTGTACCTTGCACGTGGCGTTCCGCGCACAGCCAAGTTTGTATGTGTGTCATGTCGGGCTTCGGACCGACAACACCTGCGAGGGTTCTGCAAAACGTTACACTATGTGAAATTCTTTTAAACTTTAAACTATTTATTTTGCACAAACCTAGTACGATTATGTGGCAATAGACGAGCTAGCCTTTCCAACATTGAACTTTTATTGAAATTCGTAGCCCCATCCCCTTTAAGCCGTTCAATACGGTTATTAGGAGAAGGATTTTAAGTCGTTTAAGCGTTTAAACTAAGCAGTTAAAGCTTTTTTTACGAAAAGACCCTTAGTTTTGTGGATATTAGCTGAAATGTATGAGCAACCTGATTACTGTGAGCTGGTCTCAACTTAGACAAACGATCATTTTAGAAAGTACCTATCGATGCAACAAAAAATGATCCGGGTATTATTTTTGTGCAGAACACACTGTTAAATGGGAACGATCTGCATATTAACTGCTCCACAATTGCTGGAAAAATGGCCACAGTTCTGCAAAAACTGCATTTCCAGCGATGAAAGCCTAATGTGATAGTATTGGGTGAAATGGCCATACCTAACTCATTGGCATTTAATAATTGTGCTAATTGGAACCTCCGAATCAACATCCTTCATTCAACTTACAGCTTGCTTGGCTCAAGAAATATGGAATCTTTCCAATGCTTTTCTTTTTAGAATCGAAAACGGAAAAATCGGAAAAATCCGGATTGGGGGGGGTGAGGGACCCCTGTGGTGGGTGAGGTTCAGCTCTGGGGGAGGGTGAGGTTCAGGCTTGGGTGGGTGAAAACATGTGTAGATATCAACACTGAAGAAAACAGCTTCTACCTGAATATTGCATAATTTAATAAAAACTTGAATGTCAAATTCTAAGATTCAATCCACTACATAAGTGTGTTGTAAAGTTAGCAAACGCACGAACTTCAGATCAACAACGGAAACGAAATACAAAATAAATCTTATGAGCTTTATTGCGATACATCTAAATTTTAACAATGAGCTCTGTCCACGTTCTTCCCATTGGCCTTCCCGTTGACCCTCCCAATGATCCCCCAATGTTGCCGCGGAGAAGACAACATCCGAAGATCGCGTCCACAGATTCTGCGAAATCTTGAATCAGAAGGTTTTTGAAAAAATGGACAGATACTGTGACATTCGGCAGCAGGGATCGCAGCTCTTGAAAGTTGCGACAGAGCGAAGCGATTTTGACCATGTTTTCGAGAACGGGCTTTTTGATTCTTATGACAGTTTTTTGATTTGCCCCCAGGAACTTGCGCTTGAAACCGTAAGCTTTCTCGGGCAGACTGGGCACGTTGTGGTGAAAACTATCCACCATTCGAACATAAAAATCCTTACAATCCAGTTGGATGAGTTATCTTTGGACATTACGCCGTACATCCCGATTCATTAGAGTCCCAGACTGAAACCGAAATGAAACTGAAATTACTGAAACTGAGATCGTCTCTGATGGTGACCGACTTTCTATTTAATTTTGTTTCCAATTTGCCATTGCATGAAAGAGCCAGTTTCAGGCAGTTGATAATAACTCTCAAATCTGGACGCGCCAATAAAGACTTCCTCGATTCTGTTGACTGTATGTCAACGACCAGCGGTTTGTTCTCTGGATCCTTTCTAACACTGACAGTAGCGTGCACGTGGACCTGGCTAAAGTCGACAAGTTCGGCTAACACAACAGCAGAGGAGCTACCAACAAAAATTCTGACCTTAACTGGTGATGGAAATTTTCTGAGCGTTTGCCGCAACTTTGGTTCGTGCCACGAGTGCGAACAGACAAATGCGCTCCGGGAAAGTAACACTTATGCATCCGGTGACCCATTGCAGAGTCTACGAAACAAACGTCCATTTGAAACATTTCATTAAGCAAAGTATAAAAGTGGAAAGAATGCCGCACCTGTCGAAATTGCTCTATTCTGATGTTTGTAAAACAGATCTCAAAGGATATGGTATCGTCATCAAAGAAGACAGGGCTGTCAGTGTGCCATTTCTCAGATGTTTTACTACAGCTTTGTAGTACTTCCCCTCAAGAAAAATGTAAAGAGAAGAAGTAAAAGAGAAGAAGATTGTCCGAATAAGTACGTATATTTAGTGTTTCTGGCACGGTTTATCATTCTTCTGTTCCTAATTGCTAGAGCACTCTTTGCCTTCGTACAAGATACTAGAAGCCCTACCAGTCGCCAGCGGAAAGGGAAAGGGAAAACTGGGCAAGGGTCACCAAAAATGGCCTGAAAAATCGGTTTTTATACTAACTTCTAAAGAATTCCAAAGCGCCAAATCTGAGAAACTTTTACTAAAAGTATTTTTCAAATGCTAAGATCTTAGATTTAATTCAAAGTAACAGAAAGCATTATTTACGATATCTTGGAGGAGTCTCATCTAACGCCCCAAGTGCCCAGTTAAAGTACCACCTATACTCCTGTGTAACAGAGAGACCTGGGGATTTAACTACAGCATCACCTAGGACTAGCACAATTGCGAAACCCAGAAATGTAGCAGAAAACTGGACCCCGCATTTCAGACACAACCTTTCGCTATAAAAGAAAACTTTCAACTACTAAAAAATTAGTCATGATTTGGAGAGCGAGAAGGTATTGCTATGAGTTGATTTTTGTGCACGGTCTGCAAGCTAGCAATGAGACAGTTACCTTTACAGTTAAAGATTGATGAAGAACAGTGAAAGAATAATAAATATTGAGATTTGCGGAAAGGTCAACCATAAAGATAGCGCCACATTTCAAAATAGGTTTCAAAACATTTCAAAAAAATTTCTACGAAAGCAAATTGAATACTTAATCGTACAAGCTGTCATATTAAAATTGAAATAATGCGGTAGTAAGTAAGTAACAACTGCGGATTGTATGAGCGAAATATGTAGGTACTTTTTCTCATAGTCCATTAGGTTCAGAAGTATAGTGTATATGTTTATTTAGTTAACGCAGTTAAGTTTAAGTTAAAGGCGCATTAGGTTCAAAAGTAAGTGGATTCGTTTATTTAGTTAATGCAGTTAAGTTTAAGTTAAGTTAAGCTGAGTTAAGTTAAGCGAGTGAGCAAATCCCCGTTTCGACCAGATAATGATTTACGGGAGAGAGGGATTCCCAAGGTCTAATTTGCGTTGGGTGAGTCAGCCGTTAGCGAACAGTGCATGGCTTTGTTCAGATAAGAGAGAGCATTCCAAAAGGCATTATGTGCTCTTGATATAATTATGTAAAAGGATAAAATTAAGCAAGAACAAAATAAAATATTAAATTGTTTCATAAATGAGATTGCATCGTAAACTTATAATCCCTGTTTTCTGAAGTAGAATGTTTAGTAGTCGTGACATGTGTCGATTAGCAATCGTGTCCTATTTGTCATTTGAAGCTGATCTGCTGTTTTAACCACCTTTTTGCCATTGTTGTGCTAAATTTTAATTAAAATTAGACACTTTGGGGTATATATATATAGGACTGGTTGTTTTATTGCTTCTATTTTATTCGCTGGAAATAAATTATATATACAACAAGCAAAAGTTGTGTGCAAAAGGGCTGTTGTAATTTATGGAGCTTAACTTTTCAAAAGTATTGTGCCGGCTACGCAGTTAAGGTATGGTATTGGCTGTGTTTTCCCGTGCTGTGTTGTTTTTCATTAGCCTATGTTCCAGATTTACAGTTTCCAAATTCTTATCCAATGGTTTCAAAAAGAATATGAAATGCTTAATCCGAAAGGGCGTTTCCGAATTTAAGCACAACCTTCGGCCTTTAACACATATTCATCATGCATATGTATATAAGTGCTTCCTTTCTTTTTATGATGTCTGTCTGTAGTTACGCCAATTTGCTATATTCGCAGTTGTCTGACTTAACCTAATTTGCATAAAAAGGAAAATAATTATATAGTGACATCATTACATGTATTCTTGATTACATGAATCAAAATTTCAGTTCATAACCGGATATGTATATACAGTATTGTATATACGTAAAATGCGTTGTACCCCCTCCTATGTTCAGCACATGATTAATTTAGCCAGCTGCAGATTTTCAGTGCAAAAGAGACACAATGTATAATAGAATAATGTATAATAGCCGGCTACGCTGAGGCGTACCCGGAAAAAACTGACCTTTGAATTGAATTAAATTCGTGTTTCGTGGAGTTTCTGTGTAGTTCATTGAATCAGGTTTTATCATGTATTACTGTTTCCTGAATACGCTTTAATGCATCTTACCAGCTGGTTTTTAGAATTTAATAAATATATACGCCATTTATTGGATTTGATTTTGGCATTTAATACCTGATTTTGGATTGTATGAGATACCTCAACGCACAAAATATTGTAATAGGGCTCAAACCAGAAAGGCAATTAACACACAGACGTGTTTTACACATAAATTCCCAGGGACCCTTTTTAGCTGCACCGATTGCTGCTTTCTAGCGAAAGTGGTCTCTTGCCAAAGTTGGGAAAAGTAGGCAAAATCCTGGTTGCGCATACATTTTAGCTAATTTCTTTATAACGAAGAGCGGTTTCGAAATAATTAAAAAAGGGTCCCCAGCTATTTGATAGTAGAATCGAATGATGTGGCCGATTCCTCACGAAAAAATTTACTTTAGTCTGTAACAAATCTTGAAAACTAAATTGCTTCGAAAGTGGAGAAAGATAATTTCGAGAAAAATAATAATAAAATAATAATTCCGAGAACTAAAGTTAGGTTCACTGTATTTATTAGAAAGAGAAAATGTTAAGCTCTTTTGCATTAATGCATGTAAATACTTTTCATTTTAGCGCTCCTGGTGACCGAGACGTAAGCTTGCATATGAAAGCTAACTATCCAGAAATTGATCACAGAGTGTTCGGACTCCTCTGTGCCAAAGTTATTTGACTGGAAAGAAACGCTGAAGCGTCTGGAAACTATTGCCGAGGAGGACAAGCGAGAAATTCCCGCATGTTCCGGAACCAGCAGTTCCGTGGCTCAGCAACCAACATTTCAATTATTTCAGGTTTAAAATATCAAGTCCTTTAGAGAGACTAGAGCTACCTAAACAATATATATAGATCCGATCTGAAAATTTGTGGATCCGATCCGATCCGATCCCACCACGGATCAGTCGTTCCGATCTGATCCACCGATCCGGTCCACATCAATAATTAGCAGAACGAATGTCAGTTGTAATGCCGTAATCTATATGTTTAAAGCATGCCTTGCAGAGTCTACGAAACAAGCGTCCATTTGAAACATTTCATTAAGCAAAGTATAAAAGTGGAAAGGATGCCGCACCTGCCAAAATTACTCTATTCTGATGTTTGTAAAACAGATCCCAACGGATATGGTATCGTCATCAAAGAAGACTGTGATGGTTGCCAAAGTGCCATTTCCCAGATGTTTTACAACAGCTTTGAGGTACTTCTTCTCAAGAAAAATGTATGAGCAATGGCAGATCCGGGGCCTCCGCCAAACACCAGGCTGCTGGAAATGACGAGAAGCAGATCTTGTTCTCCCAATTGCGCCAAAAAAGCGACCCTGGTTAATCTAAATGAAGAAATAAATGCTCGGCATTCAATCGCCAATAACCTTCATGGCCTCCTATCCGATGCCGGTTGGCAAAGGCTGACAGAACTACTTATCGAAAATCTGGCAGGCCGGATGGAGGTATCCGCTGATGTCCTCAGGTCCATTATCGCGGAGTATAGCCGAGAGGAACCAGGCCAGCTCTTTCTGGTCCATTCAGTTAATGATGGGCGCTGGGACATCAACAGAAAAATTAAGGCAAAACCTCTCAGTGCAACGTTTTACAACGCAGCGAAGAGTCTGAAGAGAAGAAGATTGTTCGAATAAGTACGTATATTTAGTGTTTATGGCACGGTTTATCATTCTTCTGTTCCTAATTGCTAGAGCACTCTTTGCCTTTGTACAAGATACTAGAAGCCCTACCAGCCGCCAGCGGAAAGGGAAAGGGAAAACTGGGCAAGGGTCACCAAAAATGGCCTGAAAAATCGGTTTTTATACTAACTTCTAAAGAATTCCAAAGCGCCAAATCTGAGAAACTTTTACTAAAAGTATTTTTCAAATGCTAAGATCTTAGATTTAATTCAAAGTAACAGAAAGCATTATTTACGATATCTTGGAGGAGTCTCATCTAACGCCCCAAGTGCCCAGTTAAAGTACCACCTATACCCCTGTGTAACAGAGAAACCTGGGGGTTTAACTACAACACCACCTAGGACTAGCACAATTGGGAAACCCAGAAATGTAGCAGAAAACTGGACCCCGCATTTTAGACACAACCTTTCGCTATAAAAGAAAACTTTCAACTGACTAAAAAGTTAGTCATGATTTCGAGAGCGAGAAGGTATTGCTATATACCCCCGGATATAAGTTGATTTTTGTGCACAGTCTGTAAGCTAGCAATGAGACAATGAGGCAATGAGCAATAAAGTTACCGTTACAGTTAAAGATTGATGAAGTACAGTGAAAGAATAATAAATGTTGAGATTTGCGGAAGGTCAACCATAAAGATAGTGCCACATTTCAAAATAGACATTTTTGCATCCGAAAATGCCGCATGAATACCAAACACTCCAGTAAACAGTTAATTAACGATTTTAAGGTATTAAGGGGGGCGACTAAAATGGGGGTGCCCCGAATTTGTCCGATTGGCCTTCTTTTTGGCGAAGTTAAAGAGCATAGGTGTCAAAAAATACTTGGTCGTTGGTTCTTAGCTGCCTTCCAGCCATGTGCAGCAGTCGCGTTTATGTGCATGACCTCCCCTTTTTCACAACTACCAACATTATTAATTAAAAATCTCTGCTGGATGCAAGACCCTAGCTTCAAGCTTGTCATTCATTTGTGTGGGCCTAACTTTAAAATTGAAACTATTCTACTATTTTAGCCTGCATCATTGGCGGCTGTCACTGAAGAATTGGAAGAAGAGGAATCTCTGACGTCGGAGGTTCGATCATCAAATCGATCCAGGAGGAGGATGAATTTGGCGGAGCAGGTAGAACCAGAGTACTTCGACGGTTTCTGATTGTTTTTTTCTTTCTTTGGCTTGAGTAATTGTCTAGTTAGTCCCGATAAACGTTTAAAATTGGTGGACCCTTGGTTTGCTTCAGTGTAGAAGGCTACTTCTCGGGAAATATGGAATGTACAGCCACAGGTGCAGGTACAAGTATTGAGCATTGAACAAGTGCGCGACCAACCAGTAAACTATACTTGGCCGGTTCATTGGGTCTCAGCTAATCACGCCACGCACCCAAAGCAACACATCTTACATGCTTTGTTGTAATCTAAACGATTACAAAGCGATTCTAGCTGAAACCTAAGGAACATTCGAAAAATTTGAAAACTAGAGGCAGGCGAATCATAACATTTAAACCTGATGAGAGCCAATGAAACCTGGTGTTACCTTAAGAAAATGGTTTTCTAAAGTTTACACAGATGTTTAATATAAAATGAAACTTTTTTCTAAGGCTGCTATTTTTTTTATTTTTGGTTAAAAATTAGTAAATAAATATTTTCAAAGATTTTCAATAAACATTTTCGGGAAAATTGCCAACAGTTGCTAAAATATGTAATTTTTGGTAAAACTCCCAGGGGTCTACCCTTTTCCCCTTCTCACTGAGGGAGTCTACCCGTTTTTTGTCAGTTTGGGGCTTCTGCACCCAATTCGATTTTGTTTAAAGTTGTATATATGGTGGTTGTCTGCTGTCATGGTCACACAACACAAATCTGAAATCCCTTTTTCCGTTCGGATTTTTGTTGGTTGATAAATAGCTAATTTCAGTTAAACAAAGCTGTAGTTTCAGCTTATTTGTTCAAGTTTTGAGGAGTTTGGACATGGGGATTTTCTGAATGAATCTGTCGTCCGTCATCGACTTTGCTTAAATTTCCATTTCAGATTTCCCCAAGTCCTGCTGCTCCAAGAAGAAGACAACGAAGGTTTGTCTACATATAATAGACTGTACCAAGAGTAAATAATATAAGAGTGTGCCACTAGGCACACTCTATGTTATCAGAGCAAAAACTATGCTCTGCTCGCTAACGGCCCACCCCCGCCCTCCCGCAAATTAGACCCTTCACTTCAAAGAATTTTGAGCGCTATGCTTATGTTCTAAAGCTCGAAGCAGGCACAAAATTCGCGCACGCACTGCTTGTGTTTTCGAGCTTAAGCACATATAGAGCGAGTGAGCGTACCCCCGTTTTGACTAGGTACTAATTTGCGGGGGGGGGGTCGCTAGGGTCTGATTTGCGGGAGGGGGTGGGCCGTTAGCGTGCAGAGCACAGTTTTTGCTCTGATAACATAGAGCTTGCCTAGTGGCATACTCTTATAATTATGTACTCTTGACTGTACTAAACGGAACCCATCCCAGCACAAATAGCTTGTGAGATGCAAATTTGGGGGGTTACGTTACAGTTGGCATTGTTAACCATATAGTTATATGCGTTTGAACTAAAAAGAATCCTATTGGCAAATCCTTTACTTTTATATCGAATTTGTGTATGAGGTAACTCCTCCCCCTGCCGAATCCTTGGAGTGGAGGTGCTAAACTTAGCGTTTGTTAGCGTGTGTATTTATGCGATTAAACACTGAAATGCATTTGATTCGTTATTTAGATTGCTAATGACATGTACTGAGTATTACTACAGTAGCTAAGTAGCCAATCAAATGCATTTCAGTTCAATCGCTAAATCGATGATGACAGGCGGTACTTGGATAGATCAGCCTGAAAGTAATAATGATTATTTTACATGTTTTGGTGGTTAGGTCTATTGCAAGATAATGTTAAAACGGCTTGCTTCAGGCGAGCCATGCACGTTTAATGACGACATGTTAAGTTTATGTTAAGCTGTTAGCTTTTATCTTTGTTCAGGGTCTATGGTCCTGCCACAATAATGCGAATGAAATCCAGCGAGAAGCTGTCAGAAAATACGGAAGGTTAGACCTGTTTTGGATTTACTATAGACATGGATCCAATCGCAATGGCATTTTTAACACTTAACTAAAAACCTTTAGTGAATAAGTATAAGTTTAATATATATATATATATATATATATATATATATATATATATATATATATATATATATATATATATATATATATATAATCCGTCCGTACTCAATTGTAATTGTTGTTTTTTCGAGTAAAATTGTAAAATAATGGCTTTCAAATTTTAACTGTGGAAGCATCTTAGGTTTTAAATCTTAGGTCTTAGTCGTCAAAGACCAACGTCTTAGCAGTTTAAACTGTAGTTCTCCAGCAGAGCAGCTGGTAAGACTATATATAACAAAAATGTTTTGCACAAAAATTACGTGTTAGCGACGTATTAGCATTTCAATAGTTTCCAAAGCCGGGTAGACGGGTGGTAGATTCCGTCAAAAATAAAAGGAAAAGAGCTATCCTTTGAAAAAATTATATTTTAAGCAAACTGTAGCGAATGCTCTAAAAACTTTAAAGTTGTTGAATATCTCATAACATAATTGGAGAACATTGGCCAGAATTTGTAAACTGATCCGATTAATGTGGGGTCCAGTTTTGAGCGGTTTACTCAACTAAAATCCAGGTCACGGTTTGAAAGGTTTCCTTCATTAAAAAAGAACTCTTATGTAAACAGCTGCTTTCTTAATAGTCAGTAATAAAAGATAAGCAGTGCTCTTTGTGGTCAGTGCCGACATATGTCGTCTACGTTGCGTCATTTCAGTATTAACGTTACTTCTTTGAGTAGAGCACATTAAGATTGTAATAGTTTGACAAAATCATAAGTTATATTCTGTGTACTTTAGATCGAAAGTTCGCCAATTACGCAGCAGTAAGCTGCAGAACAAGAAGATGCCAGATAATAAAATTCTAGATAGACTGTTTGGCGTTAATCAGGTTATAGTGCACTTGTTTGGAAAGCAGTGGATCCGATTGTGAGACACTTCGCCACACTATTGTTTTCTTTGGGTACTTGACCTTAGACTTAAGTCATAAGAAAGGATTGAACTGTAATGCTGAAAGAGGGGGCAATAGTTAAATAGAGGTATTTTTAGTATTTTGCGTTTATTATATATGTTATTTTTATATTGATAAAACTTTTATAAAATAATAATAATAATAATAATGTACAAATAGTACGTTTACGTACTTAAAAAATAAAAATTTCACAAATTTAAATCACAAAATCATCTTTATTTTCCTTGTAAGAAGAACACGCATTGATTTAAAAACAAGAAAAAGTTGCAGACAATGCCTGTAATGTCAATTTGAACCTGGTCAGATTGTACTTTTCGGAGATACAGTGCTTTAGAAGTCTTGAAAAACAATAGAAAATTGTATTGGTTAACTACTTTATTGCAGTAATGTACAAAACACATTTAGTACTTATATATATATATATATATATTATATATATATATTCTACCAGTTTCTGATTACTTAGTTTTAACTTGTGGTGACACTAGGTTATGTGGGAGTTGTTGTTGTTGAGAAAAAGCTAATAGGTTGGTTTAGTAATTTGCTTCAAGAGGGGGGTCAAAATTTGCTTTGGGTCAAAATCGATAGTAACGAATTTTGCTCATTTTCGCACACAATATAGGTACATATGTTCTCAAAACCAAGACAAAAGATGATAGTTCGAAACCAAACGTTGGCAGACATATTCTAGTTCAAAGTTAGGACAAAAATGTCTCCGGCATAGCCACTCAGTCGTTCGCAATGCAATCTTCAATCATCAATCGTGACCTGCACCTTTTCCACCTAATTGTGCCCCCAAATTTTAACTTTCTCTAACTTGCAGATACTGCATTTCAGACACGTAGTTCTATTAGAAAAGTTGTTCAGCTCTTCATTAGCTATCGAATGATACCCAATTTGACCATATTTTGGAAATTTCAAAAATTGACAATTTTGACCAATACGAGATCAAAGGAGCCGACAGGACGAAATGTTAAAACATTGAAGCAGTTGCCTTTACTACAATGTTCTGCAAATATTAAGAAACTTGTGTGCCAAATTTGGTGGTTTTTGAATAAATAGTGAGTGAGAAATTATTAAAAGAACGTGAAAATTGTGCAAAATGACGATTTTTGGCAAAATTCGCACATTTTGTGGCAAGTTTTTTGAGAGCACTGCAAATGGTAGAAATTTGAAACTACTGTCTTAAGAATTCGGTGTATGTGGAGAGTGCAACTATCTATTAGGGATTTCTGTAGCTTTTGCCAATCGTGCAGGCGATGCGAAAATGTTTCGCTGGTCCTGTTTTTCGTTGTACAAAAAGCACCAATTTTACAAAATTTTGACTTTGAAAAATTTTCAAAAATCCGACACTCAACAGAATTGTACCAGAATTGTTATTTCCACTCTCAGATATGTCCTTAACAAGTACAGCAGGTTGTAGCGCTGTATCTTGCCTATATGAAGCACTTGCCTTTATCATAATGTCCGGCAGGCGTTGAGAGTTTTATGCGCCCAGTTTGGTGACTTTCGAGTGGATAACGAAAGGGAAATTATTAAATGAGCGTGAAAATTGTGCAAAATGTAACATTGTACTACAATGTTCTGCAAATATTAAGAAACTTGTGTGCCAAATTTGGTGGTTTTTGAATGAATAGTGAGTGAGAAATTATTAAAAGAACGCGAAAATTGTGCAAAATGACGATTTTGGCAAAATTCGCACATTTTGTGGCAAGTTTTTTGAGAGCACTACAAATGGCAGAAATTTGCAACTACTGTCATAAGAATTCTGTGTATGGGTGGAGTGCAACTATCTATGAGCGATGTCTGTAACATTTGCCAGTCGTGCAGGAGAGACCAAAGTGTTCTGCTGGTCCTGTTTTTCATGGTACAAAAAGCACCAATTTTCCAAAATTTTGACTTTAAAAAAATCGCTAAAAATCCTCCACTCAACAGAATTGTACCAGAAGGGTTATTTGCACTCTAAAATGTGTCCTAAACATATGTGCAAAGTTGTAGTGCTGTATCTTTTATACAACAAAAAATTTTTCTGCAACAAACTTGTAAACCTAACTTTTTCGTTTTCCTATGTTTAACACATGTTAAGGTCAACCTTTCAAGGGCTCTACAGAACGATAGAAGCAATATTTCTCAAAACGCTCTTGTCTTGTTTTGAGGACGCAGAGGGACTACAAAATATGTGAAAATGAGCAAAATCGGAGATGGTCGAAAAATTGGCCAAAAGCCAAAACAATTAATGTTACTTAAAATTCGATGTGTCAGAATCCAAGTTCTCAGTTCCAAGTCCGTTCTCCTTAAAGTATACTTACCAAAGCAGTTTGAGAGCCCAGCTCTGACATTTGGAAACCTACCCAACCGGACTCGACCGCTATTCCCCGACCAAACCCAACACAACTGACTGAGTTCTTTGCGAAGCTTCGTTTTATAGTTGCAAAACTAATGCTGTAGCTAGTCCAGAAAAGAAATTGGCTTTATCATTCACGCATAAGTAAACAGGCTCGGTTGTCCTCCCGTTGGGCCTTAGATTGTGAACTATTTTATAGAATTTAGTGTTATTGCATATTGTCTGTGCTAAAACACTTGTATATAATGCCCACGTCCGCAGTTGGAGAGTCACAGCTGGTTCGGTTTATTCAGTGAGCGTAAGATACGATCCTGGCGGCGTACCCCGATTTTGAATATATATATGTATATATATACATACATACATACATACATGCATACATACATACATACATACATACACACACACCCACACACACACACCCACACACACACACCCACATACACACACACACACACACACACACACACACACACACACACACACACACACACACACACACACACACACACACACACACACACACACACACACACACACACACACACACACACACATATATATATATATATATATATATATATATATATGTATATATATGCCTGTTTAAAGCTTGCCACAAATAATAAATACTCGCGATTTTAATCAATTTTTAACTCTGTTTAAGATTTCTTGAAGCATATAGATTCGCTAAAAAGAGGTCTACCACTTTTACATTCTCCGAACAAGGTGTAATCATTGTTTCTAATTTTTTTGTTTGTTAAGGGTATCCTGGACTCCCTCCCTTCCCCATTTCCCGCTCATTATCCCATGGTTGTCACACTAATATGCCGTATAGGCATGTCTTTGGGAGGGTGATGGGTGAACTTTCACTCCTCTTCTCAGGCCTGAAGCTCACTTCTCGCACAAAACCGTTTTCCCGTGTTTTGGACAAAAGGTAAAAACCACCCAAACCTTGCCTTCAGCATATGTCAGTAATAGGACTAGAGAATCTCACAACCTTACTGGTGGAATTTATTTTCAAAATTTCTTTATAATATCCGGCGCTTATGATTGGACACAAAGAAATGGCCAGGAACTGAAAAAAATCTTCCAATTCTTTTTGTGAAATCGATTGGTCTTGTGCTCTTAAATTTTTCAAGGAATGACGTGCTGAAAATGAACTGATACTGCGTGTAGAGCGTAAGCGCTTCCGTTTCAATGCGAATTAGTCGTAGCAACAACATACAATGAGCAGCCTGTGCACACGGCTACTTGAACTTGCTGACGTCGCAGAAATTCTCCGCGTGGAGCATCACTAATTCAGGACGGAAGAGCTGTGCCCCCTTTTCAACTACGTCGGAAACAATGTCCGTGAACAGAGTTACCTGCATCCAGAAAATTTTAGAAAAGGCTCGAATCGGCATATCCGTCCAATTGAGAAGCATTATTATTCGCCAAATGGTTGCCAGGCTGTCTAACGGGGAGCAGTAGAGAAGGACGAACAGTTCTTCTGGGCACGACTGCTGCAGCCTAACTCGTACATCAGTAGCATTCTTAAAGAAATTCTTCAAGCCGTTCTTGGTTTTGCTGAGCAGTTTGAAAAGACGCATTGTCATACGACAGCTAAAGCAAAGGATGCAAGTTAGCCGCTCTTGCACTTTTTGCAGTTTTTCTGATTCCATGCTTTCAAAACGTTCAATCCATTTTGCTACTAATGGAATTAAAAGAAAGTTTGTACAATACAAGTTTGTCCTATGATAATTTCATGAGAATGCAGATCTGTTTACAACTGAGCCTGAGCACACACCAACTATATGATGATGGGGTGAACCTTGGTGGTGATTCCTTTTGCGCATTGTTTGACGGCCCAAATCAAGGCAGTTGCGCAGCTGAATTTACTCATACAATGGATAATATGAATATCCCACACTATGATTATATTCATTCAAAAGGTCTTGTTGTGCTCTACACTTTTGCTTTTTGACGTAATTTCCTAGCTTTTTGCTATCGTGATATATTACTACTTTTCTTAATTTTGCGTCAAAACTTGTCATTTTTTGCAGAAATCAAATAATTTTTTCTGCTTTGCAAACTGTATAATTAAACTAAGGGCGTCAATTTGAAGGTCTCAGACGCCAACTATATGAGGCGTTGTCATTTTCCAACTGCTACCCCATTTTCCGGCTGCTATTATGAAAAATGTAGTTTTTGCATAAACACGACCATATTTTTCCAGCGATTTTGGAGGGAGCATTTTCTATGCATGCTAGATGGTTGCCACTTGACAGATGTGTTACACAAAAACACCCGGGACCCTTTTTTAGTTGCCCCCGTCGCTGTTTCTAGCTAAAGTGGTCGCTTGCCAAAGTTGGGAAAAGTAGGCAAAATCCAGGTTGCGCACGCATTTTGGCTAATTTCTCCATTATGAAGAGCGATTTCATAACAACTAAAAAAGGGTCCCCCAGGTATTTGATATAGGAATCGAATGATATAATCAATGTCTCTGGAAAAAATTTACTCCAGTCTGCAAAAAATTAATAAAATTAGAAAGTTTACACTTCTTCAAATGTCCGTTAAATTTTTTTCGACGTCCCAAATTAGTTTAACTAAAATGATTCATTAAAATGAGAAAATGTTAGACTCCATTTTGATATAAAGATGTCTTCTTAACTCCAAATAATGAATTAGTAATCATGGTTCAAAGTTGATGTCTCCAAAAGGAATCACTACCTTAAGGTGCTGGTATTGCTTAGTGCAAATTTGGCACCTATGCTGCAGTCCACCATTCTTGGAGTTTTGGTACCATATTGTTGCTGTTGAAGCGCCTTATTCAGAAATGATGAAGTATTTAATTTATCCTCACTGACTCATTCAGTCAAAGGAAAACTTTGAACTCAATAGCAATTTCTTTTCTTCTTATGTCGGCAGCACTCCAATTTCAGTAGTAATTCAATTTCGAATTTTTAGTTCATTAAAACGCTTAAAGCGCTTCCAAGTGACATATAAATTATTGTCGTAGCTCATTCGTAGCTTTGATTATCCTAGATAAACCGCTACACTAATCAACTAATCACTAATTACTAATCAAGTAATTACGTTTATGCAATGAGCCCCTAGTCGCAAATGTGTCCCAGATCTATCTTCCACCGGAATATAAGATTTGACGAAAAAATATTTAAGATTTCTAAATTCCCGATTTTGACAGATGGTATTGTTCATCTTTTTTCTTAATAAATTTAATTTTTTGAAATAATAAACAGTGAGGCCAGAATCTGATTTCATAGAAAGTAAAATAATTGAATGCATAAAAACAATGGTACAAAGTAATGCAAAAAGGGAAACACAATGTCGGATTTTAATAAACAAACAAACAAACAAGCAAAGCGCCATCAGATTTGACACAGGAGTCCTCATTTCCAGGCGTCCGGTATGAACTGCCACTCATAAATGGCCACAGTTTCGACGGCATATTTTTCTGCAAAAAGCGAAAGAAATTGTTCAAATCTGTCCCATTCCCAGAGTCCAAAACCATTAAAAGCATCATATAAACCCATTTGACTGCGTTATCTATTCCGGACACGTCCAACGCCCCGTCCTGTTGATGTGCTCCACAGAGTTCAGGGGCCAAGTGACCTCTTGCGTGAAGAGACCGCTGTACGGATGCAGATATCTGGAGAACGTTCCCAGCATAGCCTTCTTCAGGATTGTTCCTGTACTGGCCGAAGAGATTCTCAGTTTAGCGCACCCGGGGTGGGCGGGGTTCCAAGGGATCCCCTTGTATCCAGTACTCTCCAATACCGACTCGGGAGACAACTCCTCCGATCCAGTGCGAGTTCCGGATAGGCCGATGTGCTGTTCGATGTTCTCCGGGGTGATCGCCGGACCCTCGGCATATCCAACGTCCACAGGAATCCCGGGTAGGTAGGTTCTTTGAAGGCGGCTGGACCGGATGACATCCCATCCTTGGAGGCGCACATTCCGATGTCCTCCCAAACGAACGCCACACACAACCGATCTTTGCACCTGCGAAGCAGGGTTCACTTTGGCCAGATAGTAAAAAGGCGTGTTCGGCGTTTGTTGAGACAGCCCTGAGGAAACTGGGTAGGTCGTGGAGAGGGGCGTAGCCGTTCCTTGGCGGGCCAAGGGGCGCTGGGAACCCTGCTCGAGCAGAAACTGCCGGAGACATTCTGGGCGATTCCCCAGCTGGCATCCTTCGGCCGAATTTAGAGGACAGGCCAAAACTTCATCCTCTCTTTGGGGAGTTTGTTCAGCATGGCGGTATGCACGGTTAGTCCGGTTCTCCAAGGAAGGGAATTGCAAGCCCGATCCAGAAGAATGTGAAGACCTTGGCCACCTATACTTTACAGCCGTACCCACTCTATCATTTCCCGCGCGTAGGCTTCGTAGACAAGAGGATCTTCTTTAGTGGTGGGCCGACAAACGCCCCTTCGTGATGATAGGGGCCAATTTGTACGGCCGGGGTCCACCTGAGCTCTTCGTTGTTGAGGCCTGGACCGTTGGGAACACTTGATGAATGATTATCGCTACCGCAATCGACAAGGCGAGGAACAGTCCGGGAGCATTTGATCCCAGACACACTCTTGCGGGTACTGCCAGGTTTTGCTACACGACCCTGGAGAGCAACAAGGGATCACGGACTTCTGTCTAAAACAAAGGAAGCAAAGTGAAACCTGTAATTAATTAACGACACATTCCATGCAATTTTCTGTTTGGTAATTTTAAATAGTAAGTTAATGTAATTCCGATTTATTTACCAGAATCTAGATGAACTGACTAGAAAACACTAGGTGCAGTTTTGTTGACGGAATTCGAACTCTGTGGATTTGAATTTTATTGAGCAAAATGTAACTGAACGAAGTGCTTG
>JASAND010006548.1:0-18540 GCA_030248195.1 Trissonchulus latispiculum
TACATTATTTCAAACCCAAATTATGAACTATCGGGGCAATTTCAATAAAAACGAGATACATAAGTTCGGGCTAATTTTGGACGGAGAATATTTTTAAATAATAATAAAATATGACAGTAGGGCATCACCGCCCTACTGTACACAAGAGTACAACAAGATGAAAAGAATGAGTCGTTGACTAGAAAATTTTTGATATATATATATATATATATATATATATATATATATATATGTACCCATTAAAAATATCTCAATATCTAAACTTTCGTCAATTGAGACCTCCGGGCACACGGAAGCTAAATTTAGGTAAGCCCTTTACTTAAACCAAGAGTACATAATAGAATAAGAGTATGAAACTCTTACGCTACTATGTACTAAACATGCTTGACATGCTCGGGTCGCTAACTCGGGACCCCCCCCCCCCGAAAGTCTCGGGGGGGTCCCACCCTACACTAATTACATGCTTTCATATAAGTGTGTGTCTGCTCGCTGATTCGCTAATTAGCTTAGGCTTACGATAGGCATTTTATTAGTAATTTTTAATTAATTAATTATAACTTTAATTAGGTTAATGTAATTAAAAAACTAATTCGACAACTTTGTAGCATTTTTTCTGCTCTTTCCAATGATATAAAAATTGTTGCACAAAACAGAAATTCGTGGGAATGTAGTTTGCAACAATTTTTATATCGTTGGAAAGAGCAGAAAAAATGCTACAAAGTTGTCGAATTAGTTTTTTAATTACGTTAACCAAATTAAAGTTATAGTTAACTAATTAAAAATTACTAATAAAATGCCTATTGTAAGCCTAAGCTAATTAGCGAATCAGCGAGCAGACACACACTTATATGAAAGCATGCAATTAGTGTAGGGTGGGACCCCCCCGAGACTTTCGGGGGCTCCCGAGTTAACGACCCGAGCATGTCAAGCATGTTTAGTACATAGTAGCGAAAGAGTTTCATACTCTTATTCTATTATGTACTCTTGCTTAAACCACATTTGGTAAACAATGTGACCCCGGTAGTTAAAGTTAAACAAAATTATGCATCGTTAAAACGAAGTAGTTCAATTCGTAATTGATTCTACATAACTGAATATTAGCTTCAGCCAGAGCGTCAACGTAGAAAATCAGTTCGGTGAAATCGTGACTATTTTGATTTTGAACCTCAATTTCTCAAAAACTTCCCAATGAATTCATGCGATTTTTGGCAGGAAATTCGCGTATTGTTACACTATTGTTGCTGAAGGACGTTTCCTTGGTTTGGACTAAAACTTCTTTAGCTGCGATAAAACTCAATGGCGAAGAAATTTAAGGCTATACTTAGTACATTTGGCAGATTTTCCTGAACACTAAGGTCTGCCGAGGCAAATCCAAAAATGTCCTTTGACCACATGTCCTACATACTATCATCATCTTAGAAAAATTTTTTGGTCGTTTTTGCAGTTTTGAGAAATCGATGTTTTGAGCCAGAAAAGTATCATCTGTTTTTGCTAGTTTCGTAAACTGAAGACAATGCACTCATTATACGGTTTAAGAGGATGCATTGAACTCTTCCTAACTCCAAAAGTTGCGAAAACTTCATCGCTTCAAAGAACATGCACAAAAGTGTCCCCCGTACCTTAATCCTTCCAGCCTATGAGTGAGATACTAATTGGAAAGTGACCTTGCTCGAATAATTGGCTTTCAGTCCATTTCAATCAGCTATTTGAAATAATTTCAGTTTCAGTTTTAGTTTTAATCGGGATTTCAGTTTCAATTTCCATTCACTCAAAAAAACCGCTTTCCAGCTTGCTTTCAGAGTTAACGTAAAGCATAATTTGATGATTATTCAGCCTATCCTGCAGCAACATTAACAGAATCGCAAGTCAATCCTTCAAAACTTCAAGTTTTCGGGAAAGACTGAAACTGATTCGTGTCCAAGCACCCTACCAAAACAGGAACCCATTTGGTTCACCCAATAACCACCAAAGCAACAACTTGTTTTGAGGGCGGGATTTTGGAAAAGATCATCTGCACTCGCGGTGGAGTTTAACGTAACATACTCTTTATCAGACTGCTTTCACAGTCCACGGCGCGTGCCGTTTTTATTTCATTGCTAATGATTGTTGTCTGAATTAACCATTTCAAAGGGCACTCAAAATTGACTCAAACTACGTCAGCTCCCAAACCTTCCTCCCTTTCTAGTAATTCTGTATTTGACAGTAAACGCACGTCAAACTCTAACAAAAATAATAATAAATAGGCATGGGCACGGGTAACCGGTGCCACATGATTAATTCCACAAACTTCCTTCATTAATGCCAGGTTGCAGTTCTTTACCAACTTTAACTGTTTCTTAACTCTAAAAACTCCCCGTTTACTTCCATATTCATTCAGTTGATGAAATGTCTTGCATATGAGCTTTCGTTTGAAACATGATTTTAAGCTGTTTAAGAGATAATATGCATGGTTCTTTTCCTTATAACCCAATTTGCTAAAAGGTTTGGAAAATGCACAGACAATTAACAGTTTACCCAGTTTAAGCTAACCTTTGTCATTAACCAGCAATGAGATACCGAATAACAGTTTTGCAGCTTCAGAAGCATCAAGACTTGTGCTAACAGCAATGTGAAGCTTTTGCTTGTTTGCTGCCTTTGTGCTATTCCAATATCCAGGAAAAAACAGTTGAAGTAATAGTATACAATAGTCAATTTTTGTTATGGGATTTGCTCTTGTAATCCAATCCAAAAGTTTCGAAAACCTGCTTGCACAAGGTTACTTAGTTTAGTTGCTACTCCTGCCTGCCCGCTAGCCGTTGAACAAGGTACACAAGGTTAAAGGAACCAGACAGCACAACGATGGTGGGAAACTCAGAAAATTGCTGAACTAGGCGGGGTTATAAAGTAAAAACCAAATTCGTCTCTATCAGCATCAGCTTCCGATACCCTGGCAATTAATTGCAAGTCGCTACAATACCTTTTAAGTTATAAAAACGCCTTGAAGTCGCCTATAAAATACCTCAGGAATGAGTGTCTGTCCAATCTAAGCTCAATTTGAACAAAGACCTCTTAAAACAATTAGATTATAAAATAGTCACCCCGAAAATTGGGTTAAAAATTTCTCCGATACCCGAAAGTGCTCGGGTACAAAGGTAGTGTCACAATTACCCGACATAGGGCTTCGGGTAGTACCGGGTACCCGGTTCCAAATTTTTGAACCCGTGCCCATGCCTAATAATTATATCAATGAGCAGATAATGCTTGCAAAGATATGTTCCGAAGATTCCAGTTTGTCTAAAACGTTAACTTTTATACACAGCCGGAACTTCAAAATAGTCTGGAAACTTTGCTAATGTCTCGAAATTTTCAATGTCTCGAAATGTCTTCAAAGTTGAGAAATGTCTAGAAGTGTCTCGAAATATGTCTCGAAAGTTGAAATTTGTCTCGAAAGTTTGATAACAGTGTCTAGAAAGTTTTTCAAAATGTCTAGAAAGTTTGATAAACTTTCGAGAAAGTTTGTCAAAATGTCTGGAAAGTTCATGCAACTTTCGAGACAAACTTTCGAGACAATTGTCAACTTTTGAGACATATTTCGAGACAAATTTCCAACTTTCGAGACAAATTTTTCAACTTTCTCAGAAACCTTCTGCACTACCTGCGACTTATAATGTGACATACCCATTAACTTAAGAGTACACACGGAATTAGAATTTACCACATCGGCTGGTAATTCATTCCACACATTCACCACACGCCAACTAAAAAAGTTCCTGGATATCGTAAGTTTAGCCCTAGATACTGACTAATACGCAAATTATGCCCTCTCATCCCTATATCTTGGCAATACTCAAAATAATCGGAAGAAACAAGATCAATCAGGTTCTTAACAAAAATAAAACATAACACAATATCATTTATAATTCCACGATATTTCAAGCTTTCCTAGTTCAATATAGACAATCTTTTGACATAAGTGCAATTATAGTATCCTCGTAAACGTTTCGTAAACGACCTTTGGACCCTCTCACTTTATCTATATCTTTCAATAAGTAAGGAGACCAAATTGGTTTAATGTATTCTAGCAACGGTCTAACAAATGTTTAAACAGATAAATAAGGATTTCTGGCTTCGTTGTTTCAAATGTTCGTAAAATTATAGAAGAGGGTATATGAGTGATTCTACTAATCTTACTACAATAATCAGCCACTTTTTGATCCCCACATAACAGCAACCATAAATCAGTAACGCTATTGATTTGGTCAAGACCTTTCCCCTTCAAATTTAGGTTTAAAAGCTCCGTGCTACCAATAGTCAATGCCAAACACTTGTGGGTAGCTACGTTTAACTGCCATTTTGCGCCCCCACTCTCCAACTTTGTTCAAATCTAACTGTAAACTATCACACTGGCAAGACTCCGAACATTCAGTATACACCTCGGCATCATCAGCAAATAACTGTACCGAACTGTTCTGCACAACTTCAGGTAAATCATTTATATACAACAAAAACAGAACTGTACCCAACACCGATCCTTATAGTATGCCACTTGTAACTGGCAAGCTTTCAGAATACTCCCCGCTTACAATTACTTTATAAGATCGATTTCTTAAGAAGCAATATCTATATATCTTTAATATCCAGTCTAATACTAAACCGGAAACTCCATATCTTTCAAGTTTAAAAATTTGCTTTTCGTGAGTCAAAAGCACGAGCAAAATTTCAGAAAACACAATTAAATCTTTTACCCTGTTCCATAGCTATACCCCACGAATGCATGCACGACAGTAAATATGTCAGCGTTGACTTGCTTTTACGGAAACCATGCTGCTTCTTATTAATTAATTCATATTTTTATGGAAATTCCAAATATCTTCTACTATAATGGTTTCTATTATCGTGTGAATCACTACTTTCAAACTAACTGGTCTATAGGTCGTAAAATCCGTACTAGTGTTGGAAAATAAGAAAATTTTGCGGGCCGGGCCGGCCCGCGGGCCGATGTGGTCCTACGGGACCGGCCCGGCCCGAGCCCGGCCCGCAGCCCGCGGCCCGCCACCGGGCCACGTGGGCCGGCCCAGGGCCGCAAATTTCTACGGACCGAACGGCCCGACGTCGCAAAAAAACTGCCCGATCCGTTAGGTAAATTGATTTCAACTTGTTTTACGTCTATTTTTATGTCTTCCATTTTTCACAAACAACAAATAGCAATAACAAGTGGCCACTGGTCAGCCGATTACGTGTTTGGTAAATATTACATTGTTATGCAGAACTCCACACATTATCCAAATACAAATCCATGCTGTCGCTCCTACTCCACTCTTAACCTTATGTGACAATTCCGATTCCATTATTTTTCACAGATGCTGTCCTACTTTTTCCGTAGGTTTTCACTTCCTCAAACTGAATGTCTCTTGTGTTAAGTTTGTCCACGTGCTTGATTTTGACATAAAGGTCTAATTTACATGACCAATAGCAGTGAATGAACTAAACCACATTTCATTTAGATTGTGTAACAAGGTTTTGGATGTTGGTTACGTTTCAAATTAGCAATTACAATCGCAAGCAAGAGCACTGCATTTTAAACTGCGAACAATACCGTCTAACATCAATACCAATACCATCAAACCTAATTATATAAGCGAATGTTTTCATTCCAATTGTTTTGCGACAACTGTTCACATATAAATAGCTTCCACGCCCTTCTCATAGACGTAACTTAAAAAGGATAAGCTATATCCAATAAGTATATAGCCACCATATAACAACCTTAAACCACCAGAAACCGGCACAGCTCAATTTCCTTATGTGTAAAAACAAAGCTATTGAAAATTCGGAAACTAAACTTTGCTTGCAGACTTGAAATTGCATCGAAATTTATTGAAAAATTGCCATAAACCGTGTAAAAAAACCGGCCCGGCCCGCGGCCCGCCACCGGCCCGTCTGCCGGTGGCGGGCCGCTTATTTGTAATCTTGCGGGACGGGCCGCGGGCCGGGCCGTCGCCGAAAAATCCGGGCCGGCCCGCGACCCGGCCCGCGTCCCAACTCTAATCCGTACTACGTCCTTTCGTCCTTTCCTTTTATAAATAGGCACAACCGTTGCAGTTTTCCACTGGCCAGGCAAAGTACCGGTTAGCACAAAATGCACTAAACAACATAAACAATACATCACAAATAAACGGCCAAATTTTCTTTAGTACATAACAAGATAAACCGTCAGGTCCACTAGATTTTTTATTGCACATTTTTTAAAGCTTTCTCAATTCTAGCTGGTGTAGTATCACTATGCCCCAATTTATGTACTGTTCGGCAAGGCAATTCTCCATTATCCAACTGGTACAAAGAGGCAAACACAGAGTTTAACATATCCTCTTTTTAGTTGACGTAAGTATATAGCCGCTTTTTATCCCCAGAACGTACAATGGATTCCTCCTTTCGTCGGACAGTCATTCTTATAGCGTTTCGAGCATTTTTTGATGCTTGCCTGTAATAATGTCTGTTTTCAAAATTTGGGATTTCTCTAAATTTATGCCATGCGCGACGCTTTTTAACCAAAGTGTTGCCGACTTCCCTTGGCCACTTTGATTTATGCTTATTTACAGAAACAATAAATACATAACAATGCATAGCATAATTGACAATTTGCACAAACAATGCCATTATCTCTGTTTAAATCTCCCGACAGAATAGATTCCCAATCAATACTTAACAAAAATTCATTGATATCATCGTAATTCCCATTTTTGAATCATATTTTTCGGGTTTGGGCACACTTTCATTAATTTTATTCACTAAAATTTCAAAATCAACCGTATTATGATCTCTAGTTGAAAAGGGGAGCGATATGCCAACATTTTTAATAATATCTTCATTATTTGATAAAACTTGTTCTAATATCTCTGGTTGGCGAATTCACATGTTGAAATAAACCAATTTCATTGAAAAGATTCAAAATTCCTTCCGTTTGGACTCCTATACTCCTCCCAGTTTACCTCAGGAAAGTTAAAGTCCCCCACTAACAAGGTATTACTTAACTGACACTGAGTACGTAAACATTCAATGAATTCATTATCAGCATGAAAGAAGAAGTAGGCGATTGATATACCACGACACAATGTAATTTTAACCTTCCCACGTAACAAGTAACCTTAGCACTCAGTAATTCATTTAAAAATTCATTCACTAAAGAGCAATCGTAACAATATTAGCAATTAGTAATTAGGAAAGCTAGTAAAAATAATTAGGAGGACCGCTAGTCCGGGCGCTCCTAAGGATTTAGGAGAATGATTAGTACGGAGAACTCTTTTGAACCGGGATTCTCCTAAGTTTGCTCCTACGCAGGACTTAGGAGCGCTCTTAAGCTTAGGGTCTTTTGAAAGGTCTTAGGGTCCCCCCTGGAGTGTATTTTTCTACAATTCTAAGACCTTAGTTACATGTAGTTGTTTTACTGTTAAAATTGATACGTTGGAAAATATAATTAACATTAAATTAACTACAGTAACATTTATGTTGTTCGGTCATCACAATCAATCACATCACAATTAGTTCATGAAGCACTTAGGGTAGGTGATTTTCGTTATTTGGGCAAATTCTGACAAAATTACAGAATTGTCAACAGCTGAATTTAAAATCTTCAGCAGTACCAAGCAGCATAAAGACTGCGGTCAGTTGACTTTAAACCATCGGCGACAGAACAAAGTTTACGAATTAAGGTCAGACTAAAATTGGGTTGTCCAATTTTTTGGATTTCAATTTAAGACAAATATCTTTAGATCTTAGATTAGAAGGGCAGTTTTAGGTCTTTTAATTTGGGGCAATTCGATGGTAAATTCCTCGATCAGTGGCCCCCCAAACATTGAAATTTGGTTATTTGAAAAATATAAACAGGTGTCAATAAGAAAACATGGGAGGGTGATCAAGGGAATGTAGCAATCTGAACCTACGACTGGATCCCTTTTGTCCACACATTATCTATTGCTTTATATTCATGCCAAAAATGAATCAAATCCATAAACATTCGGACAAAGGTTGAGCAGCCCTCCGCCCGCCTTTAATCGGAATAAAGCAAATATTGCAGGATGCAGCTTAACAAAGTTTGGAATATTTCTATGAAAACATCTGTTACTTTCTGGTTGATTGTGTTAGTTACTAATATGTGGTGCGATTTGACGGTAGGTTGCTGCTCCGGTGCTGTACAATAAAAATTAATTTAAATTGCAAATGCTGCCTAGGAGATCGCTCAGTTTTACCGATGGTTCGGGTACACAATAATCTCGCGTAATTATTGGAATAAGGCATAACCTAAGTTTATCAAAGTCTTACTCCAACAAATGGATTCATTGGTGAAAATGTAGTGATCCAGAAACCCTTCATGTTCTTCCGCCTCCGTTTGATTCGTTGTTAGGCGCATTGACGGTCCTTTGGAATAGCGGTAAACAGCCATGTATTCTCCACTAAGCACGCCAGTTGGTGTTTTCAAAACATAGCAAAGCCGCCATTCCAGTCGATGGCCATCATACATGCTTTTATCAGTGATATCTAAAACAGAATAAATATTCAGTGTTCATTTTTTCATGATAAGGAGCAGAGGTTTGGTTTGATAAGTACGAGAGGTGTGAATTTTGATACAGACCTATAGAGAGGGCAATGACAGCGATTATTCAACTTGCTTTCCTGATAAAATTTTAAATATTTTCAATCTTCCCTGTATTTCACTTAAATTATCCAGCATTGTTTTATTTACAAGAAAAACCTCAGCTAAAAAGCGTTTTACGTGGCTTTAACTACATAGACAATACTCATTTTGCTTCTGCTGATCCAAGTTAGTAGGGTTCTGTCTGTCTTCAAATCTTCGAAGAGCTGCGCCGTACAAAACTTTAGAATCTATGTTTGGTTTTTTGTAGTCATATCAGATTATGGACGCTTTGACAATTTTGATAGTGCTTTGCAGATTTAAACCTCTTTTAATTAAAACCGGGCAAATCGCGCTATGTTGGTACTTTGTAAATTTAATGCAAAGACGAGGTTTAGTCCCGCTGACCCCCTGCCCTAATGACGCGTCCACTTACAACATGTAATGCATCTGCAACGACGATGCTTATGCTAGTCAACGGCAACGCCTTGACAGGGTTAGTAGGCATCTAATACGAAAAGTAGAAGCTAAGATCGACCAGAGATAATTAATTAAGTTATATGTAAACATGAAATTCATGATTTACTTAATTCTGACTTGGTATGCAGAGAATAATGGGTATCCTTTTAGTGCACGCCCCGTAAAACGCTTTTAGCTGAGGTTTTTCTTGTAAATAAACAATGTTGGATAATTTAAGTGAAATACAGGGAAGATTGAAAATATTTAAAATTTTATCAGGAAAGCAAGTTGAATAATCGCTGTCACGTCTTCCTCTATGTGTCTGTACTGGCACCACACCTCTCACTTATCAAACCAAACCTCTGCTCCTTATCATGAAAAAATGAACACTGAATATTTATTCTGTTTTAGATATCACTGATAAAAGCATGTATGATGGCCATCGACTGGAATGGCGGCTTTGCTATGTTTTGAAAACACCAACTGGCGTGCTTAGTGGAGAATACATGGCTGTTTACCGCTATTCCAAAGGACCGTCAATGCGCCTAACAACGAATCAAACGGAGGCGGAAGAACATGAAGGGTTTCTGGATCACTACATTTTCACCAATGAATCCATTTGTTGGAGTAAGACTTTGATAAACTTAGGTTATGCCTTATTCCAATAATTACGCGAGATTATTGTGTACCCGAACTATCGGTAAAACTGAGCGATCTCCTAAGCAGCATTTGCAATTTAAATTAATTTTTATTGTACAGCACCGGAGCAGCAACCTACCGTCAAATCGCACCACATATTAGTAACTAACACAATCAACCAGAAAGTAACAGATGTTTTCATAGAAATATTCCAAACTTTGTTAAGCTGCATCCTGCAATATTTGCTTTATTCCGATTAAAGGCGGGCGGAGGGCTGCTCAACCTTTGTCCGAATGTTTATGGATTTGATTCATTTTTGGCATGAATATAAAGCAATAGATAATGTGTGGACAAAAGGGATCCAGTCGTAGGTTCAGATTGCTACATTCCCTTGATCACCCTCCCATGTTTTCTTATTGACACCTGTTTATATTTTTCAAATAACCAAATTTCAATGTTTGAAGGGGCCACTGATCGAGGAATTTACCATCGAATTGCCCCAAATTAAAAGACCTAAAACTGCCCTTCTAATCTAAGATCTAAAGATATTTGTCTTAAATTGAAATCCAAAAAATTGGACAACCCAATTTTAGTCTGACCTTAATTCGTAAACTTTGTTCTGTCGCCGATGGTTTAAAGTCAACTGACCGCAGTCTTTATGCTGCTTGGTACTGCTGAAGATTTTAAATTCAGCTGTTGACAATTCTGTAATTTTGTCAGAATTTGCCCAAATAACGAAATCACCTACCTTGCGTTTATGAACTAATTGTGATGTGATTGATTGTGATGACCGAACAACATAAATGTTACTGTAGTTAATTTAATGTTAATTATATTTTCCAACGTATCAATTTTAACAGTAAAACAACTACATGTAACTAAGGTCTTAGAATTGTAGAAAAATACACTCCAGGGGGGACCCTAAGACCTTTCAAAAGACCCTAAGCTTAAGAGCGCTCCTAAGTCCTGCGTAGGAGCAAACTTAGGAGAATCCCGGTTCAAAAGAGTTCTCCGTACTAATCATTCTCCTAAATCCTTAGGAGCGCCCGGACTAGCGGTCCTCCTAATTATTTTTACTAGCTTTCCTAATTACTAATTGCTAATATTGTTACGATTGCTCTTTAGTGAATGAATTTTTAAATGAATTACTGAGTGCTAAGGTTACTTGTTACGTGGGAAGGTTAAAATTAAATTGTGTCGTGGTATATCAATCGCCTACTTCTTCTTTCATGCTGATAATGAATTCATTGAATGTTTACGTACTCAGTGTCAGTTAAGTAATACCTTGTTAGTGGGGACTTTAACTTTCCTGAGGTAAACTGGGAGGTATTATAGGAGTCCAAACGGAAGGAATTTTGAATCTTTTCAATGAAATTGGTTTATTTCAACATGTGAATTCGCCAACCAGAGATATTAGAACAAGTTTTATCAAATAATGAAGATATTATTAAAAATGTTGGCATATCGCTCACCCTTTTCGGCTAGAAGATCATAATACGGTTGATTTTGAATTTTAGTGAATAAAATTAATGAAAGTGTGCCCAAACCAAAAAAATATGATTCAAAAAATGGGAATTACGATGATATCAACTGATTTTTTTAAGTATTGATTGGGAATCTATTCTGTCGGGAGATTTAAAGCAGAGATAATGGCATTGTTTGTGCAAATTGTCAATTATACTATGCATTGATATGTATTTATTGTTTTCTGTAAATAAGCATAAATCAAAGTGGCCAAGGAAGTCGGCAACACTTTGGTTAAAAAGCGTCAAGTACGGCAATAAATTTAGAGGAAATCCCAAATTTTGAAAACAGACATTTGGAATTACATTGACAAAAATCAAAAAATGCTCGAAACGCTATAAAAATGACTGTCCGACAATAGATCCATTATTACGTTCTGGGGATAAAAAGCGGCTACTCACTTACGTCAACTAAAAAGAGGACATGTTAAACTCTGTGTTTACCTCTTTGTACCAGTTGGATAATGGAGAATTGCCTTGCCAAGCTGTACATAAATTGGGGCATAGTGATACCACACCAGCTAAAATTAGCTTTAAAAAATGTGCAACTCAAAATCTAGTGGACCTGACGGTTTATCTTGTTATGTACCAAAGAAAATTTGTACATTCATTTGTGATGTATTGTTTATGTTGTTTAGTGCATTTTGTGCTAACCGGTACTTTGCCTGGCCAGTGGAAAACCCGCAACGGTTGTGCCTATTTATAAAGGAAAGGACGAAAGGACGTAGTACGGATTAGAGTTGGGACGCGGGGTAGGGTCGTGGGCCGGCCGGATTTTTCGGCGACGCCCCGTCCCCCAGCCCGTCCCCAGATTACAAATAAACGGCCCACCACCGGCAACGGCCCGGTGGCGCGCCGCAGGCCCGAGCCTGATTTTTTACACGGTTTATGGCAATTTTTCAATAATATTTCGATGCAATTTCAAGTCTGCAAGCAAAGTTTAGTTTCCGAATTTTCAATAGCTTTGTTTTTACACATAAGGAAATTGAGCTTTGCCGATTTCTGATTGACTTTTGGTTAGTGATATGGTGGCTATATACTTATTGGATATAGCTTATCCTTTTCTAAAGTTACGTCTATAGGAAGGAGCGTGGAAGCTATTCCTATGTGAACAGTTGTCGCAAAACAATTGGAATGAAAACATTCGCTTATATAATTAGGTTTGATGGTATTGGTATTGATGTTAGACGGTATTGTTCGCAGTTTAAAATGCAGTGCTCTTGCTTGCGATTGTAATTGCTAGACTGAAACGTAACAGCATCCAAAACCTTGTTACACAATCTAAATGAAATGTGGTTTAGTTCACTCACTGCTATTGGTCATGTAGTCGAACCTTTATGTCAAATCAAACGTGGACAAACTTAACACAAGAGACATTCAGTTTGAGAGTGAAAACCTACGGAAAAAGTAGGACAGCATCTGTGAAAAATAATGGAATCGGAATTGTCACATAAGGTTAAGAGTGGAGTAGGAGCGGCAGCATGGATTTGTATTTGGATAATGTGTGGAGTTCTGCATAACAATGTAATATTTACCAAACACGTAATCGGCTGACCGAGTGTACACTTGTTATTGCTATTTGTTGTTTGTGAAAAATGGAAGACATAAAAATAGACGTAACAAGTTTAAATCAATTTACCTAACGGATCGGGCAGTTTTTTTGCGACGTCGGGCCGTTCGGTCCGTAGAAATTTCCGGCCCTGGGCTCAGCCCACGTGGCCGGTGGCGGGCCGCGGGCTGCGGGCCAGGCTCAGGCCGGACCTGGTCCCGTGGGATTCCGCATCGGCCCGCGGGCCGGCCCGGCCCGCAAAAATTTTCTTATTTTCCAACACTAGTACGGATTTTTACGACCTATAGACCAGTTAGTTTGAAAGTAGTGATTCACACGATAATAGAAGCCATTATAGTAGAAGATATTTGGAGATTTCCATAAAAATATGAATTAATTAATAAGAAACGGCATGGTTTCCGTAAAAGCAAGTCAACGCTGACACTTATTTACTGTCGTGCATGCGTTCGTGGGGTATAGCTATGGAACAGGGTAAAGATTTAGGTGTGTTTTCTGAAATTTGCTCGTGCTTTTGACTCACGAAAAGCAAATTTTTAAACTTGAAAGATATGGAGTTTCCGGTTTAGTATTAGACTGGATATTAAAGATATATAGATATTGCTTCTTAAGAAATCGATCTTATAAAGTAATTGTAAGCGGGAGTATTCTGAAAGCTTGCCAGTTACAAGTGGCATACTATAAGGATCGGTGTTGGGTTCAGTTCTGTTTTTTTGTATATAAATGATTTACCTGAAGTTGTGCAAAGAACAGTTCGGTACAGTTATTTGCTGATGATGCTGAGGTGTATACTGAGTGTTCAGAGTACTTGCCAGTGTGATAGTTTACAGTTAGATTTGAACAAAGTTGGAGAGTGGGGGCGCAAAATGGCAGTTAAACGTAGCTACCCACAAGTGTTTGGCATTGACTATTGGTAGCACGGAGCTTTTAAACCTAAATTTGAAGGGGAAAGGTCTTGACCAAATCAATAGCGTTACTGATTTATGGTTGCTGTTATGTGGGGATCAAAAAGTGGCTGATTATTGTAGTAAGATTAGTAGAATCACTCATATACCCTCTTCTATAATTTTACGAACATTTGAAACAACGAAGCCAGAAATCCTTATTTATCTGTTTAAACATTTGTTAGACCGTTGCTAGAATACATTAAACCAATTTGGTCTCCTTACTTATTGAAAGATATAGATAAAGTGAGAGGGTCCAAAGGTCGTTTACGAAACGTTTACGAGGATACTATAATTGCACTTATGTCAAAAGATTGTCTATATTGAACTAGGAAAGCTTGAAATATCGTGGAATTATAAATGATATTGTGTTATGTTTTATTTTTGTTAAGAACCTGATTGATCTTGTTTCTTCCGATTATTTTGAGTATTGCCAAGATATAGGGATGAGAGGGCATAATTTGCGTATTAGTCAGTATCTAGGGCTAAACTTACGATATCCAGGAACTTTTTTAGTTGGCGTGTGGTGAATGTGTGGAATGAATTACCAGCCGATGTGGTAAATTCTAATTCCGTGTGTACTCTTAAGTTAATGGGTATGTCACATTATAAGTCGCAGGTAGTGCAGAAGGTTTCTGAGAAAGTTGAAAAATTTGTCTCGAAAGTTGGAAATTTGTCTCGAAATATGTCTCAAAAGTTGACAATTGTCTCGAAAGTTTGTCTCGAAAGTTGCATGAACTTTCCAGACATTTTGACAAACTTTCTCGAAAGTTTATCAAACTTTCTAGACATTTTGAAAAACTTTCTAGACACTGTTATCAAACTTTCGAGACAAATTTCAACTTTCGAGACATATTTCGAGACACTTCTAGACATTTCTCAACTTTGAAGACATTTCGAGACATTGAAAATTTCGAGACATTAGCAAAGTTTCCAGACTATTTTGAAGTTCCGGCTGTGTATAAAAGTTAACGTTTTAGACAAACTGGAATCTTCGGAACATATCTTTGCAAGCATTATCTGCTCATTGATATAATTATTAGGCATGGGCACGGGTTCAAAAATTTGGAACCGGGTACCCGGTACTACCCGAAGCCCTATGTCGGGTAATTGTGACACTACCTTTGTACCCGAGCACTTTCGGGTATCGGAGAAATTTTTAACCCAATTTTCGGGGTGACTATTTTATAATCTAATTGTTTTAAGAGGTCTTTGTTCAAATTGAGCTTAGATTGGACAGACACTCATTCCTGAGGTATTTTATAGGCGACTTCAAGGCGTTTTTATAACTTAAAAGGTATTGTAGCGACTTGCAATTAATTGCCAGGGTATCGGAAGCTGATGCTGATAGAGACGAATTTGGTTTTTACTTTATAACCCCGCCTAGTTCAGCAATTTTCTGAGTTTCCCACCATCGTTGTGCTGTCTGGTTCCTTTAACCTTGTGTACCTTGTTCAACGGCTAGCGGGCAGGCAGGAGTAGCAACTAAACTAAGTAACCTTGTGCAAGCAGGTTTTCGAAACTTTTGGATTGGATTACAAGAGCAAATCCCATAACAAAAATTGACTATTGTATACTATTACTTCAACTGTTTTTTCCTGGATATTGGAATAGCACAAAGGCAGCAAACAAGCAAAAGCTTCACATTGCTGTTAGCACAAGTCTTGATGCTTCTGAAGCTGCAAAACTGTTATTCGGTATCTCATTGCTGGTTAATGACAAAGGTTAGCTTAAACTGGGTAAACTGTTAATTGTCTGTGCATTTTCCAAACCTTTTAGCAAATTGGGTTATAAGGAAAAGAACCATGCATATTATCTCTTAAACAGCTTAAAATCATGTTTCAAACGAAAGCTCATATGCAAGACATTTCATCAACTGAATGAATATGGAAGTAAACGGGGAGTTTTTAGAGTTAAGAAACAGTTAAAGTTGGTAAAGAACTGCAACCTGGCATTAATGAAGGAAGTTTGTGGAATTAATCATGTGGCACCGGTTACCCGTGCCCATGCCTATTTATTATTATTTTTGTTAGAGTTTGACGTGCGTTTACTGTCAAATACAGAATTACTAGAAAGGGAGGAAGGTTTGGGAGCTGACGTAGTTTGAGTCAATTTTGAGTGCCCTTTGAAATGGTTAATTCAGACAACAATCATTAGCAATGAAATAAAAACGGCACGCGCCGTGGACTGTGAAAGCAGTCTGATAAAGAGTATGTTACGTTAAACTCCACCGCGAGTGCAGATGATCTTTTCCAAAATCCCGCCCTCAAAACAAGTTGTTGCTTTGGTGGTTATTGGGTGAACCAAATGGGTTCCTGTTTTGGTAGGGTGCTTGGACACGAATCAGTTTCAGTCTTTCCCGAAAACTTGAAGTTTTGAAGGATTGACTTGCGATTCTGTTAATGTTGCTGCAGGATAGGCTGAATAATCATCAAATTATGCTTTACGTTAACTCTGAAAGCAAGCTGGAAAGCGGTTTTTTTGAGTGAATGGAAATTGAAACTGAAATCCCGATTAAAACTAAAACTGAAACTGAAATTATTTCAAATAGCTGATTGAAATGGACTGAAAGCCAATTATTCGAGCAAGGTCACTTTCCAATTAGTATCTCACTCATAGGCTGGAAGGATTAAGGTACGGGGGACACTTTTGTGCATGTTCTTTGAAGCGATGAAGTTTTCGCAACTTTTGGAGTTAGGAAGAGTTCAATGCATCCTCTTAAACCGTATAATGAGTGCATTGTCTTCAGTTTACGAAACTAGCAAAAACAGATGATACTTTTCTGGCTCAAAACATCGATTTCTCAAAACTGCAAAAACGACCAAAAATTTTTCTAAGATGATGATAGTATGTAGGACATGTGGTCAAAGGACATTTTTGGATTTGCCTCGGCAGACCTTAGTGTTCAGGAAAATCTGCCAAATGTACTAAGTATAGCCTTAAATTTCTTCGCCATTGAGTTTTATCGCAGCTAAAGAAGTTTTAGTCCAAACCAAGGAAACGTCCTTCAGCAACAATAGTGTAACAATACGCGAATTTCCTGCCAAAAATCGCATGAATTCATTGGGAAGTTTTTGAGAAATTGAGGTTCAAAATCAAAATAGTCACGATTTCACCGAACTGATTTTCTACGTTGACGCTCTGGCTGAAGCTAATATTCAGTTATGTAGAATCAATTACGAATTGAACTACTTCGTTTTAACGATGCATAATTTTGTTTAACTTTAACTACCGGGGTCACATTGTTTACTTGGTATATTCTGAATAAAAAAGCTTAACATAACAGTTTTATTCTAAAATCATATTATTTATTAAATAAACTCCCTTAGGGAACCAAATGTAGTTTAAGCAAGAGTACATAATAGAATAAGAGTATGAAACTCTTACGCTACTATGTACTAAACATGCTTGACATGCTCGGGTCGCTAACTCGGGACCCCCCCCCCCCCGAAAGTCTCGGGGGGGGGGTCCCACCCTACACTAATTACATGCTTTCATATAAGTGTGTGTCTGCTCGCTGATTCGCTAATTAGCTTAGGCTTACGATAGGCATTTTATTAGTAATTTTTAATTAGTTAACTATAACTTTAATTTGGTTAACGTAATTAAAAAACTAATTCGACAACTTTGTAGCATTTTTTCTGCTCTTTCCAACGATATAAAAATTGTTGCAAACTACATTCCCACGAATTTCTGTTTTGTGCAACAATTTTTATATCATTGGAAAGAGCAGAAAAAATGCTACAAAGTTGTCGAATTAGTTTTTTAATTACATTAACCTAATTAAAGTTATAATTAATTAATTAAAAATTACTAATAAAATGCCTATCGTAAGCCTAAGCTAATTAGCGAATCAGCGAGCAGACACACACTTATATGAAAGCATGTAATTAGTGTAGGGTGGGACCCCCCCCGAGACTTTCGGGGGGGGGGGGGTCCCGAGTTAGCGACCCGAGCATGTCAAGCATGTTTAGTACATAGTAGCGTAAGAGTTTCATACTCTTATTCTATTATGTACTCTTGGTTTAAGTAAAGGGCTTACCTAAATTTAGCTTCCGTGTGCCCGGAGGTCTCAATTGACGAAAGTTTAGATATTGAGATATTTTTAATGGGTACATATATATATATATATATATATATATATATATATATATATCAAAAATTTTCTAGTCAACGACTCATTCTTTTCATCTTGTTGTACTCTTGTGTACAGTAGGGCGGTGATGCCCTACTGTCATATTTTATTATTATTTAAAAATATTCTCCGTCCAAAATTAGCCCGAACTTATGTATCTCGTTTTTATTGAAATTGCCCCGATAGTTCATAATTTGGGTTTGAAATAATGTAATTGTATGTCTTTTTGCAAAGATAGATCAGCAATTTGTCATTTTGGTTTCGAAATTCTCTCAAAAGTCTATCTAAAATTTGATTGGCTGGCCAAGTCACGTGTGATCGCGTGATTGCACGTTCTTTCGTTACTTTTAAAAAGGCCAGTCAGTCTTAGTTCTGCGCTTGCTTTAGTCGGTCGGTTATTTTGGTCTTTCTCTGGCTTAAACATATGCTATTTGCGTTTTACTTTACCGAAATTTTGGGGTCCCCTCGTGTCTTGAACGTCGGGTTAGACTAGTAAAGACCACCCAATCTGGTGATAGGCTGGGTGGGGGACACCCAAATACTGCTATCGGGGCGTATTGCATTTATATTTATTATATATATTGGTCCAACTGCCTGCCTGTAATTTTCCTATGCCATTCTTTGGATTTAATCTGTAAGTGTCACATTTATTTGAACTGTTTGTA
>JASAND010006550.1:0-18400 GCA_030248195.1 Trissonchulus latispiculum
CATGATAGGGTCGGGTCCTAGGTAAAGAAAACGCTCTATAAGGAATTTTGACGGGGCCTTTACCTAGAACTAAAATTTTCTGGGGCTTCACCTCAAGAATAAATTTGTTAAATTTTTCGAAAAAATTTATATACGCTAATTTAATTAAAACTTTCTAGTTTTTAATAAAATGTGCAACAAATAGTCAATTTTAGAAAAATCGTAAAAATTTGGTTTAATTTTCCTGACAGTAAACATTTTAGCAAAAATTCGAAAGTCGGAAATTTTTATAATTTCGGTATAAAAGATAATTTTTCAGGCTATTTATACCGGCGGCACCCATTGGCCACTTTTTCGCTACCTCTTGTGTCTACGTTGGCACTTGTAAATTTTTGAAAAATAGGTGTTTTACACGCATGGCAGGAAAAAATTCTGGGGGGCAACACAATTTCGGGGGGAATTCCCCCATTCTCCCTCTCGCTACGCGCCTACTTCCCAGAGTAGGGGGAGCACCCCTCCCGCTTTAAAACAATCTCCAGTATAATATTCACGCGAGCATCTTTATTCAAATGAGAACCATAGAAAAATCAAAGCTATATTTTGCCGCAAACCGACCAGTAATTGTCGAAAAAAAAAAATGCCGAGCGGGGTCTGTGAACGCAGACCCACCAAAATCGATTTTTGAAATTTTAACTTATATACTAAATGTTTACCGGTATCTTCGAGCGAACAGAAATTACCGAGTTCTGATGCTTGTCCCAGCCTATAGAAACGTGAAGTAAGAGTATCATGTCAGGCAACGCTAAAAACTCAAATAGAAAGTTGCATAATATGCTCAGTGTGGCATGCTATAAAGTGTATCATCGTGTGTGGCATTCAAATTTCGCTACAGGGGTCCGTTGCAGAAAAGTGATTAGTTGATTACTACAGCTTTTGTCGAGGATAATCAAAGCTACAAATGGGCTAGGCCAATAATTTGATGCCATTTTAAAGAGGTTTGAGCGTTCTAACGAAATCAGAAGTCTAAGTTAAGTCAGAACTTAAATTGGAGTGATTCCAGTGCAAAACATAAAAAAATTACGATTGAGTTCAAATTTTTGATTTCACTGAATGAGTCAGTGACTTCATGACTTTTGGATAAAGCACTTCAACAGCTACGATATAGTACCAGAAACTTCAAAAACGGCGGACTACAGCTACAGTTTTCCTCAAAACACTGCTACACTAATTAGTGCTGGGACCGGTTCCGATTTTTGAAACCGGTTCCGGTTCCGATTCTTGACTACCGGTTCCGCTTCCGGTTCCGGTTCTAGCTACCGGTTCCGGTTCCAATTGGTATTTTTGATAAAAAAGCTAAAATCACACGATTTTTTATTTTTTGACAATTGCTATAAAAACTTAATATATTTAACTGCACAAAGCTATGAAAGTGTTTTTAAACAGTGTGTTTGCTTACTTTTTATTATTTATATACAAATATTTACTGTGAAAAAGATGTGGTCTGTTTCATTTTTACCAATATGTTGGGGAAATTTTAGCTACCAGGGGCCTGTTGCATAAAGGTGATTAGAGGATTAGTTATTAGTTGATTAGTGTAGCAGTTTTTCGCGGATAATCAATGCTACGAACAGGCTACGACAACAATTTAGATGTCATATTGAAGCGTTTTGAGCGTTCTAATGAAATCATAAGTTTAAATTAAGTTACAATTTAAATGGGAATAATGCAAGCTTAAAAAGTGAAGAAATTACAATTGAGTTCAATATTTTTCCTTGCCTGACTGAGTCAGTAAGGATTAATTAACTACTTCATGATTTGTGGATAAGTCACATCAACAGCTACGACATAGACCAAAAGCTCCAAAATGCAAAAGTTTTCCTAGAAAAACTGCTGCACTAATCAACTAATCACTTTTATGCAACAGGCCCCATAGCTTACCAAAATACTAAGTATTCTCAATCTAGATAAACATTTAGCTACTGCCCTTCAGAAAGCGAACGTCGCACAGAACTTTCCTCGACCAATTTCAAGCAGTCCAATAAAATTTGCTTATCGATTCAACAGCTACAGTTACAACATTACAAAGCTTAATCATTGAAAAAGCAGCTAATCTCATCTCGGGGTCGAAGATTTTTTGAGATCGAAAAGTATAGCAGAAAACATTGGGGAAAATCGTTGAACGAGAATTAAAACTTTTCGAGTACTAATGCAGCACACAGGTAGGTACAACTAACCTCATACCTTTAAAACCAAAAATTGTATGTTACAATAAATAAAATCAAGCTGCTAAGCTTTTATTTTACGTAGAATTTTTAATTTTTGTAGCTGAAATAAACAAATTTGTAACAAAAGAGCGCTATTCCCTATCAAATCCTAAACCTATATATATATTTAAGCAAAAAGTACTAAAATATGACTACGAAATATGAAAATTTTAATAGGCCATCATAGGCATTCTTTTTCGGTAGCCAATCCGGTTCTTTTTAAGCCAATTGCTATTAATTAAATAAGAACGGTACCTCGGGGATACTGTTGCTCAGCTTAACCCTTAATCTGGAGTTGCGCCTTCAGTATACTGGTTTGCTTCAGTTGAAGTTTGCACACGAAAATTGCAGAGGCAACAGCTAAAGCTGGAAGAGTTGCCGTAAAGCATCAAATTCTTAATGCTTACCTACAGTTAACACTGAATACACCTTAGTTTTTCTTTTTCTATAACCTTTTCAGAAAACTTAAAACATTTACTGAAAACTGTAATTAAAGACATCGTAAAATTGATATCAAATCTTCTGCCATTTACACAACAAAAAACAAAATTTCATATCTAAATAGAAGTACCAAAACAAAGTTAAATTCCAAATGCAAAATTCAAATTTATAAGAAAATTTTAAAATTTAACAAAATAAACCTTGATTGAAGTTTCAAACAGCCAAAATTAACCCTAGAACCGGCCGGTTCCAAAAGCCACCGGTTCCGGTTCCGGTTCCAAAAATCCTACCGGTTCCGGTTCTTTTGGAACCGGCCCCAGCACTAATCACCAATAAACTGTCACTTTTAACAACGGGCCCCTGAATATTTTGAAAAAAGCATCCTGCGGCATATGGAAAGCAAATTATGGGAGGCTAACTGCAATTTCGGGGAGGGGAATTCCCCTACCTGGCCCTTCCCAGCCCACGCCCATGTATGCGACTCCACTCATAGCTTCAACCTGCAATGATCATTCAAAATAATTTTAAACTCAGTTTTAAAGGAATGGGTATAGGTTCAAGCAGAGTAAAAATTGGGTCGTGGGAATCCGCGGGCCAACATCGGGTCAGAGGGCATAAAACGCTTTGTGGGCGGGCGGAGGGGCGCCCCCCCCAGCCTTCCGACATGGAGCTCACCCCTAAGGGGTCGTTTCACTCATCCCCTCCCCGAATCCAATTTTTTAGGGTTTTTGTTCAGACACCGGCAAACCGCTTTTGTGAAGTTGGTTGGTTTACCTCTCTCCCAACTAACTCCTGCAGAAATCTAGTGGGTAAAAAAGTTAGTTATGCATCAACCGTTTTGCAACATTTGAAGCTCCAGATGAAAGTTTTTAGATGGCTAATCCTCCGAATTCCTGTCATTGTCAACTGCCGTATAAGTTGTCTTGCAAAAGCTTTTAATCGCCGCTCTGTATTGACAAATTTGTCATTTAAAACAGCGTTTCAATTTCATTTGATACACAACGTTAAGTATTCCACAACGTAAAGAAATTAGAATGGATTGGCATTGCAGCGACAACATGAACTCTTCTGGTTCTTGGCGTTACTCTAATAATCCATGCAATTGTTGTCTATGAACTTACGACGCAGATACTACCCCTTGACGAATTCGTACATAAGATTAAATCGCGGCAGCGGACTTCCTAGAACGAAACCTTCTAGTACGCCTCCAAACATTGATAAATTCTTTTACATTTAGTCGCAATTAGCGCTATGCTTCGTCAAAAACAAACAATTTATTAAATTCCGCCTTAATATATATTTGAAAACAGACACAGTCTTTATTAATGAGATAAACAAAACATGCTATATAATACTCAAACTCACAGTCAAAGCTATATATTTAACATAACGATGCATTTCCGAAATCAATCCAAATAAAAACTGACTGGATTTCCATCCTTAATATGTATTCTCTATTTCTAGTTTACCACATCAACGCCAAATACAGTAATAATTTTCTTGAGCAAAATAATATATTTTCCAACTTTAACCTGTTCCAAAAGTTTTAGCACTCAAGATTTCGTAACCGTTGTGTTTGACAGAACTGTAATAAACCGCTCCAGCAACACACTAACAAAAACAACAGACAATTACAATTATTTAAGAAAACAAAATAAAGTTAGCTTCAATCACAGTCACTTCAAAACGGGAAATTCGTGGACAGTAGTTGGCTTCTCATTCAGCTCAGCATCTAAAATTACAAGCAAAAATTCAAACAGTCATCAAATCAGAAAAACTTGCGTAATACGCAAGCCCGCAAATAATAACTCATATGTATTTTACATGTACGAAGTATTTGAGATGTCACCAGTGGCGCTTAAAGTGTAACTAGCATCATAAACGAATCAGGTTCCATTAAATGAAAAATTACGCACTAATAACGTGGTCAAGTCAGAACTTGTTTTCGTGCTCAAAATTCAATTCAATTTAAAACCTTGTAGCTTTTAAAAATCCTGCCTCGGCCGTACTATTGGATAAAAAGTCCTGCTGTAAAGCAAATCCGCCACAAAGTCATCAGGGTAGCATTACAGGGTTAAACTGACCTTCCCCCTCAACAATGCCTACTCCGGAAATCGCCCCCTCCCGGGATTTTTGCTTTCCCCTTGAAATTTTTGGAGCCAGAATTTTTCCAGAAATAGGCAAATTTTCTAGCCATTTTTTCGTAAAAATGTCTGTTTTTTGCTTCAATCCAAATTTTTGAGATAATTTGCGTTTCAACCTGCAAAATGCAAATTTTGGCTTCATTTTTGCAAAAAATCGTTCCTCCCGCGTGAAAAATCCGTAATAAATACCCTAATAAATCCCCAATTTTTCCCAAGTTTGTAATATCAACCAAGTCTCTGCGTCTGCCGACTTTGCCTTATTCGTTGTTCGCTTTTCAAATTGACGTAAAAATTGAGAACAATTCTTCTGCTCTTATCTGCATGACGTCTGGTAACAAAGGACAATGGTGGCAGGCAGAGAGCAAAGTGCCGCAAACGTACTATTTAAGTATGAGCCAAGGCAAACGTCCTCGTCTGTTCCAAGCAGGGTATCCATCATTAGGCGACTGCTCGGTAAAGAAGATTGACGCCCAACCTAAAACATCAATCCTATAACAGACAGTAAACAATCAAGAGTTTTTGATTCTGGCATTTTAGTGGGGGGTGGGGGAATATATTTCTGGCATTTTTAGTGGTGGGTGGGTCCCATCACTTTTCGGTTCCTCCCTCCACCTTTCGGCAAGTCCCCACCCACTTTCTTAGGGTCGCCAAAAAGTGCCAAAAAGTAAGTTTTTGAGGCCAAATTTTCAACAATTTTCTCAATTTTTAGCCAATTTATGGACTTATAAGTTCATTTTAAACTTAAAAACAGCGATTTTTTGCGTGTTTACCTTAAAATGCTAATTTTTCGCTAAAAATTTAATTTAGTTATATTTATACCATGGGCTCGCCTCCCTCACTTTGTCCCCACACCACATGCCAGTGATCAGTGTATAATGTCAGTGTATATATAATCAGTGTTAGTGTTAGATGAACAGATCCGAGTGTGATTACAAGCATCATGCTCTGCCATCAGCTGCGCCGCCAATGACGATCCATCCTCTTTCTCAAAAAGAACCTAGTCCTCCCGGCCCAGAAATACCCAACGACCAGTTATTTTTGCAAATCGTCAGAAAAACTTGTTGCGAGTCAAAAATCAGTTTTCTCAATTTTTACTAATTGATGGTCTTGTAAGCTAGCTTTAAGCTTAAAAACAGAGACGTTCTTGCATAGACGTTCTTGCATTTTTACCTTAATGTTCTACCTTTACCTTCGCTAAAAACTTAGGTATATTTGTACCCTGGTCTTACCCACCCTCCAAACTTCTCCTCAGTAGGGTAGGGTCGAAGCACCTCAAACCCTTTCACAACCCTAAAATATGCCACTCAGTATACATATGCTAACCTGAGAAGCTAAATGGAGTTCCATGAACAGTCGCTGTGGCATCGCTGAGCCAAACACTTTTCTAGACAGAAGCATTTCCTCTCTCAGAACTTTTCCTGCCGCCTAGAATGAAAGAAACAGTATTTTTCAACCGCGAATTTTGGAGGTTGGCATACTCAACTTTTTTCCTTCATTCTTCTGCAAGCTCAGCCTTTTGCATAACCAAAAAGATTAGAAAATAAATATAAGAAAATAAATAAACATAATATAATCAATATTATATATATATATATACATACATATACATATATATATATATATATATATATATATATATATATATATATATATATATATATACAAGAATAAAAATGCTCCGATGGAGCATGAAAAATGCAATATGGGTGACACTGGGTTTTAAGCGGACAGAGGACTAGGTTTTAAAACGTTAATATGGGAGGGGCAGGTTGTAAATACCAGGAGGACTAGGTTAAAAGCGCACTAATATGGACCAGCGTCGCTGAACAACCCATATTCGCGGAAATTGCCCGGACTGATGCTGGTGGCAGTTCTTCAGTAACAGTTTACCAATTTGTGAGCATAGCTCTGCGTCTGCAACAGTTGTATTCGTAATACTTAATAATTACATAATTAATACAACTTACAACCCAACTTAATTTAATTAATTTAATTAATGCATACAATCCAACACTTAATACCACATATGCAGTAAAAATTGGTGTCACAAATCCCGCTCTGGCAGTTCAGTGTAAAGCGCTTGAAGTATATAAAGCATAATATTTCAAAATCAGCAAGCTCGCCTGGAAACTGACGAATTTAGAACTTAAGACAATAATGGTCAAATGCGGAGTGGATCATGCGTACCCGCGAATATGGGTTGTTCAGCGAAGCTGGTCCATATTAGTGCGCTTTTAACCTAGTCCTCCTGGTATTTACAACCTGCCCCTCCCATATTAACGTTTTAAAACCTAGTCCTCTGTCCGCTTAAAACCCAGTGTCACCCATATTGCATTTTTCATGCTCCATCGGAGCATTTTTATTCTTGTCCTATTTCATTTTTAAGGTTCTCAGTAAACCTTAAGCAAAATGCTAAAGCTTTATGAAAGAAAGTTTAAAAATTCCTGGCTTATTTTTACGGGGGGGGGGTGGTGGGCCCCCCCACTCGACAACCTCCCCCCCATAAATTTTTACCTCCCCCCCCATAACCCAAAAAATTGCCAGATTTCACCATTTTTACCCTAAATTTTCAAAAATTTTTCCGGCTTAAGCCGAAATTTTAACGAAATTTTCGCTATTTTAGCGTAAAAAACACCTAAAATTAGTCTTTTTTAGCGATTTTTGGCAATTTTTACACAAAAAACCTAAAAATTTGCAAAATTTTTCCAAAAATATGCCCCCCCCATTCCGGCTGAGCCCCACCATGGATGGGGGGGCACCCCCATAAATTTTGGCCTAAAAATAAGCCAGAATTCCCACAATAATTACGTAACAGTCAACCAAGCCATAGAACAAAGAAACTTGAAACGTACCAATTTCTCCATTTTTCTTGATTTTGGCAGAAAAACCCTCATCTACTACAAATACGAATATTTTAGAAAGTTATCTGTAGTTTGTTATAAGCCATGCTGTACTTCCGCAGCACTCTACTGCAGCGCAACCAGACGCAAGCGTCACTGCCAAAGTATGTAGTAGACTTATTCGGCATGATTTGTAAAGCTATTCTGCACGTGTCTGCACAATTTCAGACGATTGCAACTTTTGCGTAGCTAGTTATAGGCCGTGCTGTACTTCCGCAGCACTCTACTGCAGCGCAACTAGACGCAAACGTCACTGCCAAGAAAGGAGACTTATACGGCATCATTTCCAATGCTATTCTGCACGTGTCTGCAGAATTTCAGACGATTGCAACTTTTGTGTAGCTAGTTATAGGCCATGCTGTACTTCTGCAGCACTCTACTGCAGCGCAACCATGTAGTAACATCGTAATAAGTATACGAAACCTATCTATAATAGTTTGTCATGTCCTAAACTATCTGTATGCCGAACTTCAAATGTCAGTGACAAATGAATAACTTGTTATCGACGGTGCTGTGTTTGGGGCAGCACATACAGCACGGTGGATGCTAGAGAGTGCGCCAACTAACATAGCTACAGTTCCCCCTTACTACAGACACTATTATCACCAAGTTTCATATGTTTAGCCGTTTACAGTAAGTCTACAGACAGCGTGCTATGGTTGCTGCATAACAGTACAGCACGATAGCAGCACCGCACAGCGCTGCGACTATGCTCATCGTTTTCAACGACCCCGATAACCCTTATATGCGTCCCACTATATGGCCCAAAACAGCATATTTAGGCCTATTTTTTTGACTATTTCCTGTAGAGTTGGGACTTAGAAATTTTCCAAAAATGGCCATTTGGCCGGACCAACTTTGGGCCGGCCGCCTGAACGATCCTGGCCAGATATCGAAAATCGCCCTCGTTATGACACGCTACCTATCCCAAAGTTTCTTATGCAACAAGCCGCGTCTCTGTAGCTTGTTCCATGAGCCCTGTAGCCGTGACACAAAATTGGCCTTTTTTGGCCATCTTAGCGGTCAGGCCACCCTGGCCGGCCGCACAGGTGGCCGGCCGGGCCGGGCAGCGGAAAATTGTCCAAAAGGCACGTTAATACAAATACTACTCTCAGAAAAACCAAACTTCACCGGCTGAAAATGCCCATATCGTTCAGTGTGTGAGTTAGACTAAAACGGCTTCCCAAGCGTGACTTACACGGAAAAAAAAACAAACGGACCTAACTTGTCCGGAAGCGAAAAATTTCAAAGTTGAAAATTTTGACCAAAACTTTTTTTGCTATTTGTTGTACTCGTCGTGCTGATTCCAACGATACCAAATTTGTCTAGTGTGGCTGAGTATTTAGCTGGCACGGTGCTCGAACGGGTCTCTAAGGGCCGCGCTGAGCCTTTACAGCCAGGGGGAGCGCTATCGCGCCCCCCTAATATATATATATATATATATATATATATATATATATATATATATATATATATATATATATATATATATATATATATATATATATAGCCGGCTATTATACATTATTCTGCTGGGCTTATTCTTGGGTAGGGCTCTTTGGGGGGGGCCCTCGGAGGGCGAGTCATTCTTGGGAGGGCGAAAAGTTTTCAAAATTTTTCTAAGAACATGCTAAAAATAGCGCTGTTTATATAGTAATCCCCGAAAAAGTTAATTTGTATTGCAAAAATAGCGCTTAAATAGGCAAAAATCGACTAAAAATCTCCGGCGAAGCAGGAAATTTTTTGAAAATTTGGCCTTCTGAGCGATTTTTTCAGGGCAAAAGTTGGTACCAGAAGGGGCACCCACTTTTTTGGGCGGGGGCGATTTTTTAGGGGGGGCGATTTTTGGGGGTGGAAGGGTGTTTATGGGGGGCCCGCCCCCCCCCACTAGAATAAGCCCAGTTCTGTGTGCAGTAATGTCTGCTCCTCACTGAAAATTTGTCGTCAGCTGAACTGGTCATGTGCTGAATATAGGAGGGGGTTTGATACAGTTCAACACTGTACTATTGTACATATATACATATTCGTACTTTTGTGGACTACAATTCGAGTCTGTTTAATGCTCCCATTCTTTTAATATTTTCGTATGCAAATTAGGTTACTGACTTTTGAGATTGCTTATCAGATTTGTCTGAGAACCATATCATCCTTACAGAAGTAAGACTGTATATTTGTATATCTTGACACTGGCCACTAATTTTATCACGCGATTAGACACATGACACGAGACTCTTAAAGTTTCTTGTTGCTCGCCAAGAAAACAATGCTACATATATACAAATTCTATCAACAAATGAATTCAAAAATGCTCAGAGTTAAAATAGACTTCAATTGATAACTCATAAGGTTAGTTTTCTCTGCTCCTAGAGTGAAAAACGTTACGAGATGTGGCTAGTTCACCTAGCCAATTTAGAACAACACTATGGAACCCAATTTTCCATGAGGGCAACCTAAGTGGATCATAAGATAAAAGCTTTAGCTCATTTTCGGAGAAAGCCAATCCAACCGATACGTCCGCAGAGATATATAATACGTACTTACAGCATCGGTAACGACATTGTCCGTAGCAGAACTGGTCAATGTGGTGTCTCCCTTGGGCTCCAGACTTTCAACTGTTCTGAAATAGTGCACGAGATATCAGGCAAAAGATGCAAAGCAAAACCGGTCGAAATATTCGTTTGTGTAGTATATATATACGTATCTATGGAGTAAGCATAACAAAGATATCTGTCGGCATAAATTATTTCGTGCGGCTCCTGGCTTCATTTCCTTGAGAATTATTATGGGGATGGTTTCCCCCAAAATGGGGGAGGGGCATATTTTGGGAAAAATATACTGCGAATTTTTACGTTTTAAATGTAAAACTGCCAAAAATTGCAAATATTATGCGTTTTTATACAAAATCAAAAATGCAGTTAAAACTTTTCGAAGTTTAGGGTACAAATAGTAAAATCTTTTGGGCTACGAGGGGGGTTGCAATTTATGGAGAGGGGGGCTTTTCAGGGGGAAAGTCCTGCCCCACCAGCCCGTAGAAATAAGCCAACTACCACCACGTATTCTTTCACTTTAGATACCTTGCTTGGGGAGGAGGAGGTGGGAGCCCCACTGCGCCCCCCCCCAGGATCCGGGCCTTATCCCCCCAGAACTCTAAAGTGCCCGGAAAAAATAGGGTTTTGAGGGTATGTATATAAATTCTAAAAAAATTAAATGAAAAATTTTGATTTGTAGGCCGTTTATTAGCTATTTTAAGGTGGTGATTCCTTTTGGGCACATATTATTGTTTGACGGTACAAATCAAGATGAAATTTGATGAAACCTTCCAAAATAAATTTTTTTAGCATTCTAACACCCTCCGCGCAATCCCGCTTCAAAACTTCGCCGTCTCCGTTCAGGGCGGGTTTTGCCGATTTTTGACATTTAGACAATAGCTGCATATCTATAATCACATTCATTCGAAAGATCTTGTTGAGCTCACACTTTTGCTTTTTGAAGCACTTTTCTTGGCTTTCTCTATAGTGAGATATAGCTGATTTTCTTATTTTGGCGTTGAAAACTTGTAATTTTTGCAGAAATCTTAGCTACGCAAGCCGTAAAATTTAAAATTTAATTTAAGGTGCTGGTATCCCTTTGTGCAGTGCTTTTGTGGGTATATTTTGAAACGCTATAACTTTCGCAATTTTGCGAGTTGGAAAGAGCTTTATACATCATTTTAAAGCTTATAATATGTAGATTCTCATAAAAGTACGAAACTAGCCAAATTGGCAAAAAATTGCAAAAATTGACTGACATACTAACATCTTACAGGCAGAATACAGGCCAAAAATTTTTGAACATCGATTTCTCAAAACTGTGGAATCGGCCGAAACTTTTTCATGTGCTGTTCTCTAAAGGGCATGTGGGCCGAGGGACATTTTTTTGGATTTGGCTCAGCAGGTCTTAACGGTCAAGAAAATCCACTAAATGTGCGGTGACACGAAATTTCGCAATTCTGCATTGCGTTTTTTCGAAACTGGAGATGTTTTAGCTCAAACCAAGAAAAATGTCCCTCCGCAATAGTGCGAATTCTCATCCTGCCAAAAATCACGCCAATCGATTGGGTAGTTTTTGAGAAATCGATGTTCAAAACAAAATAATCGCAGTTTTGCCAAAATCGTTTTTCTGCCAAATCTCTAGCGTAGAGCAACAAACTCCGGCTAATAGGCATTGATAAAATGTGCAATGAGACTGTGTATCGATCGAGTATAAGTAAACCGAAATTGTCCATATGATTTGGCAGTAATTTTGAAAAAACTGATTTTCTCGAAAACGGCTATTTTTGGACCCCAAAAATCGTTTTTTGCTTATACTGACTTAACCACTAGAGATAGCTCAAAAGTTGTAAAAGCAAAAATGTTCATTTCTGTGCCCTCTATCCAGCCATACCAACCAATCCGGTGTCTCGACTATGTACTGAGAGAATAATGGCAAAAACCAAAAATTTCTTATCTTTGCACCTAAAAATGCGGGACTGGTCCCAGAATGTTAAAGAGCACCGAAATAGTATATTTGGAAAGTTTCATCCACTTTCATAAAGAAATAAAGCCTATAGGGTCAAATTTACACAAAGCGATACCAGCACCTTAAACTAAGGGAGTCAAGATCTCATCGAGGCCCATTATTCGTATTCGGTATTATTATTATTGTAATCTTCTAAATGCTATCCCGTACGCTGCTATCATAAAAAATGTAGTTTTTACAAAAACATGACCAAATTTTTTCCAGCGATTGTGGAGCATTTACTATGCAAGCTAGAGGGTTGCCACTTACTAGACCTGCTTTACCCAAAAATACGTAGGGACCCTTTTTTAGTTGCCCCGATCCCGATTGCTGCTTTCTATCTAAAGTGCTCGCTTGGCAAAGTTGGGAAAAGTAGCCAAAATCCGGGTGACGCATACATTTTTAATTTCTTTATAACGAAGAGCGGTTTCATAATAAATAAAAAAGCCCCCCCGGCTATTTGATAGTAGAATCGAATGATGTGGCTGACGCCTCACAAAAAATTTACTTTAGTTTGAAAAAAAATGTGGAAAATTAAATTACTTCGAAAATGCAGTAAAATAATTTCTGATAACTAAAGTTAGGTTCACTGTATTCATTAGAAAGGGAAAATGTTAAGCTCCATTTCGATATAAAAATGGCTTCTTAACTCCAAGGAATGAATGAGTAATAAATAAGGCTTCAAAGTTGATGTCTCCAAAAGGATTAAATTCAGGCAATATATAATAGTCAATTTTTTAGCTCGTCAGCAAAAATAGCTGTTTTAAGCATTTTTCGAAAAATTTTCCTCCCTCTAGAAAAAAGCCACTATACATATACTGAATGTTCCGAATGAAGAATGAAACACATGATTTATACAGGATCATACATGGGCAATGAACTTGGCTCTAGCCTGCACAGCCATCGAGCTTACTGCGCGGGGGGGTCAAATTTCTAATTTTTCACGATATGTGTCTAGGTCGAATGTGGTTTATTCAAAGCTCTGTTTTTGTCCCCTTGTCGGAAAGATTTGCCAACTTTATATGCAATGCTTTGAGATTTTGGTGAATCTCGCACAAAATGCGGAAATTTTTATTCTCTGGTTTTACTGAAATAGCAAGGTAATTTTATGAATGTAGTCATAATTCATTCGGTTTTTAAAATTTAATTAGCAATGCTGTATCAACGTTGTATCAACCACCCCCATTGATTTCTCAAAAATTAAATTTCGGTAATTTTTGGCAAAGTGGAAATTCGCGCGTATTCGGAGGAACGTTTTTATTGGTTTGGGCTAAAGCGTTTTGAGTAGCAAGAAAACTCAAGGCGAAGTTGCAAAATTTCGTGTTACCGTCCATTTAGCCAATTTTCTCGAACGTTAGGACCTGCTGAGCCGAATTCAAAAAACGTCCCTCGACCCATATGTCCTTTTTATCGTAGCGCAAAATTAACTTTTGACAAATTCCTTAGACTGTAAGTATTTAAACTAGCCGACAAGAAAAATAGACACTATTCCTTTCAAAACCTTCTAGTTTTGGTGTAGCTAAGGTTTTGTAAAGTCTTCACAGTCTACTTTCTATAAATAGCAAAGTTGAATATCTTCTTTAAGTCATATATGCCAATATCTGATGCGAGAGTTTGAAATTTCGTTGTTTCGTTCTAAGGTGCTTTGTTGCGCGGGGGTAAAAAACATTGCTGTGCGCCGCAGGCGATTAAGATTTTTGTGCGCAGGACAAAATTTTGATGCGCTTTGTTGCGCGGGGGTAAAAAATTTGTTGCGCTGGATAAATCTTCAGACGCTTGCGCGGGGTGAAAATTTTACTGCGCGGGGGTAAAATTTTTGCTGCGCACTGCGCGGGGGTAAATTTTTCCTAGCCTGCACATGTGCAGGAGTTGTGCAGGCATTGCCCATGCGTGTACAGGATATTTAGAATTTCATAACTATATATAGTCAGAGAGGGAAACATGACGGAAAAGGGGATGAACATGGTCGCCCACTCACGAACCATGGCAGCTGCAACTGCCTGGTATAGCCGATTAGAAAGAGCAAGTATAGAACTATGCAATGCAGTACCAGATTTGTTTCCTAAATCGATTCTGTAAGTACAGTACGTACTTGACCAAAGCTGACCTCCCAAAATTGGCCAAAATGCTAAGGATTTTTGAAAGTTTGCAAGTATTATCTAACCAACTATCAAACTTCGGCTACTATAAATTGGCATGCGGGCATAATTCGACTTGCTCACATGGCAATAGTGGTTTACCCCTACGCGCCTCCAATAAACAATTTGACCATGTCTTCCCCCACTTGGGCTCTTTTCTTTTCTTTTCTGCATTTCTGCATATTATGGCCAGTTCCCAGCAGGTTTCATACCCAAACAGCTTAGGTTCGGCGGATTTGGCATTTTGGGAAAAATCCTTTTTAAGCTTGCAATGAGGTTAGAGTGGTGCCTAAGTTTTCGCACGCTGAAAACAGCTGAAACGTGTTTAAAGCACTCTAAATGGTTGATTCGTAGAAATCCGTGCCATGTTCCCCCCCCCCCCCACCCCCCCCCATTTGCGGGCAAAAAACATGTATAATCTTGTTACTGACAAAACTGAGTGAGGAATAAGAGAAGTTTGAATATACGATTGGATAGGTATTTGCCCACGGTATAACGGTATACTCAAACCGATCCAAATGCAAACGAGGAAAAACGAGGCTTGCTTCCCTATTCATGCCCCCCCTCTGACTATAGGGTATTTTTACAGATAGTCCCCTGTCCCCGACACCAATACTGGAAATTCGGAAATTTCCCATGAACAAAGCTTCTGGCGGTATATATGTATTATATAAACAAATTCATTTCTTAAAAAACTTCTTGTTGCGCCATGTAAGTTCGAACGCACATAGATAAGCAATACGTACGAACGTAAAATCCTGGCTTTTAAGGTTTTGTTTTTTGCATGCTAACCAACACTACGATTTGGTTAATATTACCTGTTCCTGCATCTGAAAAATGCTCCACCCCTCTGCAGACATCACTGCGCAAGATATGATCCTACAACTTAGATCTTCAATTTAATATAAATGGGTATATATAACCCGACTGGGAATCTTCGCGTCAATTTTGCATATAAAGTGCACAAGTTTGGTATAGTAGCACTTGCCTTTCCCCCGTGTATGCGGCAACATAACGCTCCTCATGTTTACTAACTTGACCAGCTGCATCCGACGGAACAGGAAGATCCATAGCTCTAAATGACCGTGAACGTGAAGATATCAGCAATAATAGACTACAATAAAGAAAGCAATGCATGTGTATATTCTTGGAATTTTGCAATATATACACAACACACATAAAGTGACCTTAGGTGAAACGGGAATTTGGGGTGGTGGTGGGCAGGGGAGGATCCAGGGTGGAGACGGCCGCCCCTCCATCGCGTAGGTAGGCAGGAAAAACTAAGAAGAGAAATGGAGAGAAGGGCTAAAAAGTAAAAAGTTTCGCGACATCGGCGCGAATTTTGTTTTTCTTAACAGCATATATATTCATAGCGTCTATAAAGATAAAGTTCGAAATCCGTCGGAATTTTCATAGAAAATTTCCATTTTGGAATAAAAACGTGTAATTTCTTAAAAGTTATTCTCTGTTGTTCTTCCAATTGGTAACCATAAAAGATTTGAATACCGGTTTTAGGGCAAAACAAGAAAAGTCGGCTCCGCCCCCAAACCCCCGTTTACAAAATTTTTCCCGAGGAGAACCACAAGCCCATCCGTTACGAAATTCTGGATCCGCCAATGGTGGTTGGTCTAGTTTCCCTGGAACTCGGGGGGATTTAGAAATTTGGTGGTCGACCCACGAAAGTCCCGGCCCCCCAGAAGGGTAAATAATCAATGTATATATATGTTACGTACCGTATGAGATTTTGTACCGTATGATACGGTACGGCAATTTTTGTACCGTATTAAACGGTACGTACAGTATAATACGGTACGTGGTACGTACAACTTTTTCTGTACCGTATTAAAAGGTACGTCCCGTATTATATTGTACGGTTAGTTTTTGTACCGTATAGGCAAAGAACTGAATCTGATCTGCAAAGCTAAAAAGATTGCTTTTGCAATTCTTATTTCTACGCCACATATATAAAATTCTGAACTTCTAATTCTATTAATTCTATTAAATATTCTGAACATAAAAAGTGAAAATGCTTGAACTTAACTTTTGAAAGTCAACGTTTTTACACAAAAATAACGAGAATACAAATAAACAAACAAATAAATGTTAAAGTTTTAAAAAAAATTAATTTTATAATATAAGTGCTTATATTTGAATGACATTCAAATATTTTCAGACGGTTTAGTTGGAAGCTAAATCTTGAGACGCTATTTTTGGGAAGAAAGCGGTGATGATGTAGGAAATAGTTCCATCCTCGTTCCTTAAATAAAACAAATGATACAAATTTTGCAGTTTGCTACAAAAATAGCTTCTCAAGATTTCGCTTCCGACAAAGCCGTCTGAAAATATTTGAAAGTCTAAGCTCTTCTAAAATTAAAATTTTTTAAAACCTAATATTTATTTGTTTATATATATATACGTATATATATATTTGTATTTTTGTTGTTTTTGTGTAAAAACGTTGACTTTCAAAAGTTAAATTCAAGCATTTTCACTTTTTATGTGCTAATAGAATTAATAGAATTTTAGCATACAACAGATATTTCCGAAAGTTTTTGCAAAAGCTGCTTTAAAATCTATAACCTGGGGCTTTCTCCAAATGCGTCCGCAACAGCTCTTTGGTTTTAGTAAAAACAGAAAAAGTTAACGTTTAGTGCGAAAATACGGTTTTGACGGAAGCGACATCTTGAGACGCTATTTTGGTAGCAAAACTGCAAAATTTGTATCATTTGTTTTATTTAATATTATTTAACAGCAGTATTTACTTCTTTGCCAATACGGTACAAAAACTAACCGTATAATAACGGGACGTATAGTCAAGCGGGAAAAAACCCACAGTCAGGACATGTCACATCTACAATATGGGTTGCCTAGGGTTTTCCCATAGTAAATAGCAGCCGAAATTCGAACTTCGGTCATTAACGTTTTTGAGGTCACTTTTGGGTACCCTCACTTAAAGGTCTGCCCTGAACGCATGGAGAGGGCCTAGGGGCTCAAACTCACAGGCTGTAATGTCGAGATGTGTGGCTATTACCATGCAAAAAATTGGGTCTCTGCGACTTTCCTGTGAGTCAGGGTGGGGTGATTTTTTGTAAAAATTTCGGGTGATTTTTTTTGTTAAGCTTGCTATATATATATATATATATATATATATATATATATATATATATATAGATATATATATATATATATAGGCTTTAGTATGAACTTTTACCGTCAATTTTAGCAAATTTTTTAAATTCTTTGACAGCGTTGGCTAAGGCTGGAACACTTCAAAAATAGTATATATAAACAAAGGGCAGGTAATGCAAAACCACAACGTGAAAGTCATAATTTGGTCGTTTTAAAGCATTTGACCTTTATTTAGAACCGTTTGCGGAGAAATTTCGAAAATCAGTGTTAAACTTGCATTAAAAATGGAAAATTGGCTTTGGGACGCCTTATCACTTGAAGCCTTTCTAATTGCTGCGCGGTTTTGGTATCATTTTGTTCGCCTCGACTTAATCTACATTTTAGATGAAGTTTCCTTCCATTTTAGCAAAAGGAACTAATGATAGCTGGCTGAAACCACTTCCGATCGCCACCTTCATCCCAAGTTGGACTGCGGGGCAACTTAGAATTTCTAACTTGGGACGACACGTTTATTGTCGTACGTAGTGCACTAACGCTTTGAGTATATAGCAAAAACGATGTAGTTCCATGTAGCCCCGAGCTCGCAGAATCGATATGCATAATTCTGCCTAAGATCAGTCAGGGCTATGACGAATGGCAGCATTTCTACCAAAATTTTTGTTCCAAGTTGCCCCACCCCCCTATAATATAAACTTATAAATTATACACCACAATCTAATCTAATTTCGGCATATTTTAGCACAAATTTGTCAAGTTTCAAGCCCGAAATATATTTTCGCATACGAAAACTATTCAGTGGCAGATCCAGGATTTTGAAATGGGGGGGCCATCCCGTGAGTGAAGCAAGGCATGGAGTATTTACACAACAC
>JASAND010006552.1:0-26571 GCA_030248195.1 Trissonchulus latispiculum
ATAGGCACGAGGAACAATAACAGCTAATCACACGGTTTTATTCTTGCTACTGTATTGTTTATAATTTTAGGATCATTCCAGAGAGAACATCTTGCCTAATCATCATCATCTTAAGTGCGTTTCAATGTTCAAATCAACCTTAACAGCCACATAAATATATTAACGACAGTGCCAACCAGAGCAATAAAGTGTGCAACCCTACTAGATAACGGTCAGAACAGTGCAACATTCAGTTTTCAACAGACAGCGTTCAAGAGTTTGGTGTGGTGTATTTCAACATTCTGGTCTTGTTCTGCGTAGCATGACAGTTGCTGTAAAGGGGGACTAGGGAATCAATCGGTCCGGCTGTAACTAACCGTACATTCAAGGGGCATGGGGATCCTAGGAAAACTGTCATACTACGTTCTGTGCATGCATCCTTCTCTTCATCTGCTAAACATCAACAATCTGCAACAATTAACATGTAACGGTGGCCTGGTACATTCTCGATCTTAATTATTTCTGCTTCACATTCATCACCTATTTGGGGAAAGGGGACAGGGATCAACATGCAGCTCAACAGATATTCACGCTAGGGAAGAGGGCAGGGAATACTCACGAGACACAGCAGAAAATTCAGCAAACATCACTTTTTGATCATCATTCAAGCTTCATAATCGCTATAAAAGTAATCAGAAAACAGCTCTAGTACCAGCCACGAGGCCCAAACAGTTTACCTAAAATTCATGCGACATGATGTTAGCAGGCAACATAGGATGTGAACCAGGCAAAGCATGCAACAGAAAAGAGATTAGATATGGGTGCTGGTTTTTAGGGTACACCCGACCAGACCTACCCCAGGTAGGGTTTTCATGCAAAATAATAGTGCATTTGCTACCACAGATACGATTGGGGCACCGGAACATGCTGGGAAGAGGGGACAGGAGCTCATGCACAGCCTCCTGCAAACGAGACTTAATAGGAAAACATTCAAACTGAAGAGTAAGGGGGGCGGGGAGAAACTGAAAGGGGATCCCGTGAAACGTTAACTTAAATTTCCAAAAACAAACCAGGCACAACACAGTAGACATGGACAATACCTGAGGTCCCAAAATGGACACGGCCCGCCGCGGAACGAAGGCCTCAGTCGCTCCGGGGGCAGTATAGATCCAGTCCTCATAAGAGGACTTTCGCAGCTCCTCAGGCAGGGTGGTGCGCTGCCGGAGAGGACCACGAGCCGCTTCAGATACTACTTCATCAGCCGACTCGGGTGGACCGGGATTATGACAGAGGGTGTGGACCACTGGTTGGGGGCAGGGGGGAGTGAGGATCACAACGGAACTGGAGGAGGAATCATCGGAGGAAATGGAGTCCACCTCCATCCGATCCAGCTCAACCACGTCGGAGGACGTGTCACTGAAGTCAGACTGTTGATCATAGTGATCCAGCCAAAGATAGACATAGTTGCTGACACGGGGCATGATATCTATAACAGAATACACAAAATCATAAGCACATTATCACAATTATCACACAGGCAAGGTTTTAGGACGTGGACAAGGGACAAGAGACAAAACTAAGGATCGAACAGAAAATAACTTATAACCAAACTTAACTAAACGGGAATAATTCGATAGCTACACCGCACACCAGGAATACCAATAATATTTGGACAATAACCAGGCGGATCCTCGCCTGTACGCATGCGAAAATCATAAATATCGGACGGTAGGTACTGCGACAGACTAATAGCAACATCACGCAACGCTCCTATAGCTTCGTTGGACAGAACGGTAAAACCCTTGCCTAGAGGCCAACCATCAAGTTCTTGAAGCAACACAACATATACGGACTGACATTTCACATTGGGACAACGAAATACACCACCACCATACGAGGGTTCAAAGGCACGAAAATACTTTTTGGTTAACACACTTGACTGGCGCACTTCGTCACTTACGGGAAACACAGTTATAGGAACTCCATAATAACTTAAACCAAACCTCCAGTAACATTCAGTACAAATTAGGGTAGCAACTTGGGCAACTTGCGGGCCAACTAGGTTTATCCGTTTATCAACTTCAAACATCTGTAACTTTGCAGGGTCAGTAAAGATATCCACAGTTCCACGCAGCATTCTCAATCCTTCAGGCATACAATCATAATCACGATAGGGACCTCGCATGTGCAGGGGACAAACCAGCGGCAACGGCGCTGGGGGAGTGTTATCAGCAGGGTCACGCTCAGGTGACGGACTCAAGTTACCAGGCACCTTGGGGGCCATGCGTACCTAAACGGAAGATGCTCTCAATAAATACTATAATTTCCGAACTCACGACCTCCGGTTACTTGCAATAACGCCACATTCAAGCAGATAATTTCGCATTCACACACATACACATTAGTTACTAGCTACAAGAACAATAATTTGAAAAGGATTATATGAGTGTTTTTGAGTTTTCTGGGGTTTATATTGCTTTTTCTAATAGTGTTTTATATGTTTTTCACTGTACATTAGTCTACTTATTCAAAATACTATATTACAGAGTATACAACTAGCTATAGCAATAATACCTAACATGTCACTTTATTTTTATTATCGAGAGATATTTTTGTATGATTTTCTTTCCTTTTTGTAACCTTTTTTTGTTTGAGGTAATCCTCATGATTTTCTGAGCAGCATCTTTTTCGAAGTCCTGTTTCCCGGAGCTGCGACCCGGAGACTCCCGGTGACCCAGAAAGACCAAAAGATTTCGTCGAATTTTGGTGAAGATGTTAGAACCAAAAATCGAAACAAAAAGTTTATGCCCAACATGGGGCGATTTTCTAGTTTGCACTCAAAAATCGGTGCGTGGTCGGGTCAGCAAATGTCAACAAGCATACAGACAATAATTTACAATTTCAATGACTGTACAAAATCGTAGCTAAAGTTACTATTACTCTATGTTACAACATTTACAATAAGGTCTATATTACATGCTATTTCAATATCGAGTTTCAGGTATTATAAATCGGGATCAGACTCAGTAGATTTCGAGGAACGCTTTTTCCTAAGAAAGGGGTTCCTAAACTTGGGATTCGGACCCGAGAACAGCGGACTTCTAGCGAACAGACGCGCAATATCAGGCGCGGCCTTGGAGTGCTTATGTTCTACGGATTCAGCGGAAGAAGACTGGCTAGAAGAACTGGTTACTAGTTCGTGGACGACCACATTAGGGGCCTTACTAGTGGGCCACTTTCCTTTCGGTGGATCACGTACCGACAACACAATCATAAAATGATCACTGTTAATGTTATACAGGTATAATGATCTACGTTCAGTGTTAAAGCCCTTCCCTAACAGAGCGGAGGGTAGAAAGGTTTGCCAAGCCCAGTCATTACCAAATTTCGAATAAGACAAAATTGGTGTTTGTAGCCACGCGGCCGCTAAGAAAAGTTCGTCGTCTGTTGCATATTCCGAAGCCTTATGTAATCTTTTCTTAACTTTGTGAAGTTCGGGAAACATGGATTTGAAGCGCTTTTTGTGTTCATTCATTTCCAAAAATGTCGTAAGTTCCTGTCTTACATCCCTCCAGGAATCCTCCATTCCGGTTATAGCAAGCGAGAGAGCCCTATAATAACAGTTACCGTCTCCTAGAACATCTATTACTTCGTATGGTTCATAGAGGGGCATGTGTTCTAATAAAACAGGTATAGTATGACGAATTTTAAAGCCCTTAAGAAAAGCGATACGTTTTTGCCATTCCCCATCAATTGGATCAAAAAGTTTGCGTCTCCGATCTGCTTCGTTTTCCTGATCCCGCTTAGGTGACTCTTCAGAGATGAAAACGGGCATTGAACTATCTTCAGACTCGGAACCGGCATCTCTAATTTGTAATCTAGGGGGGGAAGCCTTTCGCTGTTTAGGTGAAAGGGGAATTCGCGAGGCATTCGGTACGGGTTCAGGCGTGCGAGTATTAGCCTTCTCAGCGAGCCTAGCAGAAGTCCTACGCTTCCTAAGTTCAGCCTTTTCCGGTTTAACATTTTCCGATTTAACGGGTGGCTTTGCCTTTTCTTTCGGAGCAGAACGGGCAGGTTTGACGGGAACAGGTGATAATTCGCACGCTATAATTTCAGCTTTCGGGACCGAAGGTCCAGGTACGTCCAAATGTAAACTTTCGTGCTCAGAAATTTCAGAATTTGCGGGAGAATCGTCATCATGTTCATGTAGGGGGGCAGTAATCACACGTGGCTCAATGCATGGCACCATGTTGTTGAACTGTACCTTAATACGTTTGGCTCTGCGATTCCCAGCAGGGTACACCTCAGCAACACATCCAATAATTTTCTCTATGCGATAGGGACCAGTTCGCTTGTCCAGCATCTTGTGGACCTGATCTTTCTTAGCTACGTTGGTTGCTTTAATCATAACAAGATCCCCTACCTGATATAGAGGTTCTACCGCATTTTGATTGTAGTTGCGATCCTGGACTTCCCTAGCTGCACCGATCTTCTCCCTAGCTAAAGACCAAGCTAGCTGTAACGCTTCAGTTGCTTCACGTACATAGTCAAACCCAGCGTATCTACGATCAGTAGGTATAGCAACATTAGTAGCACTAGGTAAAACTGGATCCCAGGCATGCAACAGGTAATGAGGGGTTTCCCCAGTGGTGGCGTTTACCGATGTATTGTAAGCAAACTGGCAATAGGGAACCATGTTATCCCATTCTAAGTGATTCTCAGTTATAGTGCTCAACATATCTAGCAAGGTCCTATGCCATCTCTCAATTTGCCCATTTGCTGCGGGGTGATATCGAGTGGTTTCTAATTTGCGAGTTTGAACCAGTGAACAAATTTCTTTATTTAAAGTAGCAACGAACTCTTTTCCTTGATCAGAAAGTAGAAGTTTCGGTGCACCGTACTGCAAAATTATAAATTCCAAAAAGGTTTGTGCAACCGTGTAAGCCTTTTTGTTCTTAATAGGGATGGCAATTACGTATTTAGAAAATGCATCGATGTAGCTGAGAATGTGTTTCATGCCACTCTTAGATGTCTTGCTTATGTCCATGATGTCACAATGTACTCTCTCAAATGGTTCAAGAGGCATCGGGGGATGTCTTAAAAGAGCCTTTGGGTTTTTTGGGGGACCCTTGCGCCGTTGACACCTTGGACAAGATTTAACCCATTGTTTAACATCAGCATGCATTCCTGGCCACCAGAAGTATTCGGCCAATCGGAAAGAAGTTTTATTGCAACCTCCATGAGCGGCATATGGACTATCATGGCAAGCAGCCAGAGCCTCTTCCCCTCGGGAAAATGTCTGGATCCACTTGATGCTTATTGACTTCTTATATTAAGTATTAATTAATATCTTTTAACTCTTACTTTTGTTCGCTTTATGTTTAAAGTTTAGGAAGTAATACCTTTACAATCGGATCTTAGTGCATATACGACTAAACTATGAATCCACTAGTATTTGACCAACCAATTCATTGCAATAGTTCGCTAGTCAAAGTTTTTCAGCCTAAGCCGTTACAAATCAAATTTAATTCGATATCTTAAGCCCGGTTCTTAGCTATTTTCCTTTCAGCCCGGTTCATACTTCTGTCCGTTTGTCCGTTTTTGTTGTCCGTTTGTTCGTTTGTCTGTTTGTCCGTTTTAAAAGTTGATTCACACTTCTGCTGTTTTGCTGTTATGCTGTTTTGCTGTTTTGCTGCTTGTCCGTTTGTCCTTTTGTCCGTTTTCAGGGTTGATTCATACATTTGCTGTTTTGCTGTTGTCCGTTTGTCCGTAAGGGTTGTCCGTTTGAACTTGAGCAATGTTTAACTTTTTCCGTTTGACCGTATGCAACAACAAATCGCAATCGGCCAGAACTATCACGTGCTTGCTAAATAAACGTTTGTTTTTGATTTTTGAATGGTTTTATTTAAGATTAATTAGTTGAAATATTGATAGGATTAAGAAATTACTTTCAAGATAACTTGATTTCAAGGTTTTGAATGTTTTTGAAGGGAATGGCATGTGTAAGTACATAATGCTGTAGCCAGTGGCGCACATAGGAAATTTTTTCAGGGGGGGCGGACCTCGAAAAAATTTGCGGGGTCTGGGGGCAAAATTTTTGAAAACAAGTCAAAATTCACGAAAAACAAATTCAAAAATTTATTTGTTTTTCAAAAAAGTAAAGATTTTGAAGAGGGGGGTCGAGTAATCAAAAAATTTCTTTGCTTTTGCAGATGCATAAGACTTCGAAATTACCGTTCATCCACGCGGGGGGTCTGGGGGGCGGAGCCCCCCAGAAGTTGAGAAAATTCTAAAATCATGAAAAAATCCGCAATGGAAACCTTTAAAAAGATTTTTATAAATAAAAGTTGAGGGTATTTTGAAATTATGAACAATCTATGTATAATGGCAACCTTTATTAAATAAAAGATTTAAAATATATTGTATACGTATGCGAAATGAAATGCGTTTGGAACGCAACAAATTTAAAGAAATTATGCTATTAAAGCGCCGAAGTCGAAAAATTGAACGAAATTGAGCTAGAAAAGCGCCGCAGGCGAGACAATTTGATCGAAATTGAGCCAAAAGCGAAAATATTATGTCAAAAAGTTGCTATTGAAAGGTTTAAAACGCTGAAAAAAGGGTAAATTAAGCAAAAATGAACTCAAATTTTTTGGACTGTTATGTCCGCGTTTTGCGCGGACACAAAAATTTTTCCTTTACGTCTGGTTTCGGGGGGGGGGGGCGGCCGCCCCCGCCCCCGCCCCCCCCCTAAGTGCGCCTCTGGCTGTAGCCAATCAGTTTAAACAGAAAGTGTCAGGTGACTCGAAAACACACTCTTAAAAGACTTCTGTAGAAACTACAGGAATTCTTGTAGTTTTCTACAAAAGTGCTCCTGTGCGGTCAGTCACTAGCGGAGCTTCCTGTATTTTCCACAAAAGTAAGTTTTGTATTTTTACTGGCCTCTCGAATAGTAAATAAAAATTACAGGAATTTCTTGTAGAAAATACTAATGAATTCTGTAGTTTTATTACAGGAGTTTCCTGTAGAAAATACTAAAGAAACCTGTAGTTTTGTTCGACTTTTTTGACAAACCTAAATCAGATACCAAACCTGTAGTTTTTGCAAGAAAAAACGTGTAAATTTTACTGGAGCGATCTGTTAATAGAAAGAGGGGGGGCAGGTGCAGGGGCGGCCGCTCCCAAAATATTTTCGGCAGGGAGCGGCTGTTACAAAAAATCACCCACGGGGTGTTGAAAGACTGAAAATTTGACAATATCATAGGGGTCGCGGCAGCGACCCCTATAATATGTGTGAAAAGTGGCTGGAGACAGTGTAAAATAAGCTGCGCAGAAGCTGCGCAAAATCCTGCGCAGATTTCATGCGCAAATTGTAGAGCACATCGAGTTTAGTATGTCTGTGAAGTTTCAGCCCCGTATCACTTACCGTTAAAAAGTTGCGCCCCGGACCGGTTATGGCGGCGATGTTTTTTTTCCGGTTTCTCCTATTTGATGGTTGTATTGTACATAATGTTCGCCGCTTTCACGTGATCTGCAGCGGTGGGCCAACCTAAAGGGCTATGGGGTCTAGTAGTATATACCCTCTAAAGAATTTAAGAATCACAACTTTTTTTGCGCCGCAGCTGCGCCACAGCGCCGCAGTGGCGCCGCAAAGTCGGCTCATAGCGAAAAGTGACCATTTTTGTGGTCGTCGCTCAGGTCGAACGTTACGAGCTGGAGCTGATTTCTTTTTATATTCAGAAATTACATATATTGAACTAACTAACGGTCTAGGTTGCGTTTCTCTGTCACTTACCTAGCGACCACAGTGGCCCGTCAAAGATGGCGAAAATTCGAGAAATGAAAAATCGAAATTTCTCGCTATCTATTTAACTTTGAAAGCTCAAATCTTCCATACAATGGTTTTCTGGCACGGAGAATCGATTCCCGCAGTCAGTTTTACCGTCAGACCCACCCATCTTGCTGGGCTGATTCCACTTTGCCGTCGGGAGGGTCAAGTCGGAAACCGCTTCCTGGAGGTCCATAGTAGGCTCTACCTGGCCTCTCAAAACTTTGTCTATAGGGGTTTTCTGGTGTGCCCAGCTCATTCCCGGTATCCGTTTTGCCGTCCGACGTGTCTATATTGCTGGGCTGGTTCTACTTTGCCGTCGGGAGGGTCAAGTCGGAAACCGCTTCCTGGAGGTCCATAGTAGGCTCTACCTGGCCTCTCAAAACTTTGTCTATAGGGGTTTTCTGGTGTGCCCAGCTCATTCCCGGTATCCGTTTTGCCGTCCGACGTGTCTATATTGCTGGGCTGGTTCTACTTTGCCGTCGGGAGGGTCAAGTCGGAAACCGCTTCCTGGAGGTCCATAGTAGGCTCTACCTGGCCTCTCAAAACTTTGTCTATAGGGGTTTTCTGGTGTGCCCAGCTCATTCCCGGTATTCGTTTTGCCGTCCGACGTACCTATTTTGCTGGGCTGGTTCTACTTTGCCGTTTGAAGGGTCAGTCGGGTGGGAGGGTCAAATGGTCGAAAATAAAGTTTCTCAAAAGTGGTCAAATTTGGTATCAAATGAAAGAGTTAACCTGTATTTTCTACAAAAGCTTTTGTATTTATTATCTACAAAACTGATTCCTGTAGTTTCTACTGGAACATTTCTAAGAGTGCAGAAACAGCAATCCAGCAATACAGCAAAAGTTTAAATAGTGTATTACCACAGAAAATGGACAGCATCAATACGGACAAACGGAAACGGACAAACGGACAATCAGCAAAATAAGTATGAACCACTTTGTCCGTTTTAAAATCGGACAATCGGACAACCAGACAAACGGACAAAAGTACAAACGGACAAACGGAAAATAAGTATGAACCAGGCTTTTGTCCGTTTGTCTGTTGTCCGAATTTCAGTTTCTCCGTTTGTCCGTTTTGCTGAACTCACAGATCAGTTCATACCTAAACTTTCCGTTTGTCCGTTTCTGTTTGTTCGTTTGTCAGGTTTGCTTTTCTAAACTGATTCATACTTGTTGCTTACGGACAACCGGAAAAGTAGAGCAGTGTTGAAGTCTAAACGGACATCTCTTACGGACAAACAGACAACCGGACAAACGGAAAACTATGAATCAACAACTCAATTGGACAAAAGGACAAGCGGACAAACGGGCAAGCGAACAAACGGAAAAACGGAAAGGTATGAACCAGTATGTGAGCGGACAAACGGACAACCAGAAACGGACAAACGGACAGAGGTATGAACCGGGCTTTAGGGAGCACAATGGCGTGTCGCACCTGCTGATCTTTGTGGTGTCCTGTCTGCAGTTTAGTGAACCAAAACTGTTCCGGTGACCAGGTTTAATTTCTGCGTACTTCAAGGCTCTCCGTTATTTCACTCTGCCTGCACTTTGAAATTAAGTTTTGTTTATTATGTATGTTTTTAGTTTTCCACATTTTAAGTTTATCTGTGGCGTGTCTATGGATGTGCTTTTAAATACACCATTCTATCATGTTACGCCGCAACCAGCGTTCTGCGTAAAATGCAAGCTAGCCAAAAACTCTTTAACGGAGGCTTCGGCAGGAGCAATTGCCAGTCAGAAAGTGTTTCTTAACATTTGTACGTGTCCTGATTTGCCTGAGCCTGAGGTACGCACAGAATAACTGTTAATTTCCTGGATTTGTTACTGCGTAAACTGATTTCCGTAGCCCCATCAGGCTGAACAGTACGTCTGTACAGTCGCGTCGCCAAGAACTCTCGCATGTATCTAAACTGCATTTAATATTTTGCGGGAACTTGCAGGTGCACGATACAGCCACGCAAGTTACAGTTTCCGGTGAAAATTGCCATCACCGTACGAGACGTATATGCTTCTTCCTTTTGTTGACATTGGTATTAGTGTAAAAAGGTGTTACTTGTTTCAGGCGTTAGATGAGGACGGTTTGGCTGCAGTGTTGGACTCAGCCCGTCCAGGGGCCTTCAAAATTCCGATCAGCATAGGCGAAATTCATGAGGAATTGGACAATTCTGGACAGATTTGCCTGGTGTATGACTGTTTGATTAATGAATCGTTCTGGTTGACAAGAGTATCTTATAGCGATATTTTCAAGGCCTATACTTTATTGGTGGCAATGGATGCCCTTGAAGAAAAACATGGAGTGAGTCGCACATGTCTTTGCCCATGTAGGAAGAGATAGCGTAAAGTGTCTTTTGCAAACACAAACAAATGTTGAAGAGCTAAAGGTTATGGTGAGAGAGGTGGTGAGAAAGCCGGTGAGAAAAATTAGACCTCTCACAGGATCTGCTAATCTGCCAGGATCTAGGATTAGGATGTTGGTTGGTGTTAGTGCCCGGGTCAGATTCGCTACAGTGATCATAGTGCTCACAGCTTACAGATTTGGGCTTGTCTGGGTTTGAGCCACTTACCTAAATGTTGGGAGTCAAACCATAGAATTTAATATTTCACAAATAACCAAGCTATTTATTAGCTATATATTTACACTACACAAGGTGCAGCAGTATCGAATAGAATAAGAATATTTGGGTCTCTTCTACAGGGAGGCGAAGAGCGTCCGTCACGTAGAAATGCCTTAAATCCCAAATCAGCACTCCCAGTTTTTTGTAACAGAAACTCACAGTTGTTACTTCAACCTATTTTCGTGCTGTTTAACATTTTGTGACCGGACCCGTATTTTTAGGCGAAAAGATACGAAAGTTTTCGTTTTTGCCATTGTACCTTCAATGGGAAGTCGAGGCACCGGATTGGTTGGTTACGGCCATATAAGGCTATATATAAGCAAAAAACTATTTGGAGGATCAAAGCAGGGCCATTTTCGAGGAAGTCACACTCTTTTTCAGAATTGCTGCCAGATCTTACGGACAATTTTGTTCCATTTATACTCATTCGATACACATTCGATACATTTATACTCTAATTGCACATTTTATCAATGCCTATTAGCGGAGTTCGTTGCTTTAAGCTAGAGATACCTACGAAAAAGTATTTTGGCAAAACTGCAATGATATCTTTTGTTTTGAACATCGATTTCTTAAAAACTATTCCATGAATTCCGGAAACTGGCTTATCCCTTGGCAATTTTTTATGGGAGGGGGGCTTGGGGCCCCCCATCGATGGGGGGGCTCACCCAAAATGGGGGGGGGGGGTATATTTTAGAAAATGTTTTCGAATTTTTGGGGTTTTTTGTGTACAAACTGCTAAAAATCGCTAAAAATGACTAATTTTAGGTGTTTTTAAGCTAAAATAGCTATAATTTAGTCAAAAATCCGGCGAAACCGGAAAATTTTTTGAAAATTTAGGGTAAAAATGGTAAAATTTTGCAATTTTTGGGATCATGGGGGGGAGGTCGGAATTTATGGGGGGGTTTCATGGAGGGGGCTCCTCAGATGGAGGGGAGGTCGCCGAATGGGGGACGCCCCCCACCCCCCCACTAGGGATAAGCCAGGGAAATTTTTGGCAGATTGGAAATTCGGTCTTCTGCGGAGGGACGGTTTTTCTTGGTTTGGGATAAAACGTTTCGAGTATAGCGAGAAAACTCAATGCGAATTTACGAAATTTCGTTTTGCCTTGCATTTGGCCGATTTTCTATTCCGTTAAGTAAGACCTGTTGAGCCAAATTCAAACAAACGTTCCTCGACCCATATAACCTTCGTATCATGGCACCGAAAGAGCTTTTGGCCAATTCTCCAGTTCTGTGAAATCGATGTTCAAAAATTGTTGGTCTACATTTAGCCGTTATGTCTGAAAAATTTTGCTAATTTCTTTGCGAATTTTGCTAGTTCCGTAAACTAATGTGAATATCCTGATTGTAAGCTTTAAAACGATGTATAAAGCTTTTTTTAACTCCCAAGGTTGCAGAAGTTATAGCGTTTTGAAAAATCACCGCAAAAGTTTTGCAAGGGAATACCACCTCTTTAAGCCGTTTGTGAATTATTATTGGCAATATTCCTTAAATGTCCTTGCCTGATGCTTCACGTCATATCTACAGGACAAAAGGCAGCTAACTAATGCGTATGTCGCTATAATAAATTAGGAAGGAAGGAAAAGCTCTAGTGAGACTGATACCATTCCAAGCAATTGATTTTGAAAGCAAACTATTGTCATCATCAGTTGTCCAATTCTGTGAGCTTTATCGACTGACACTGAACTCTCAATTGAAACAGTTTAATATATTATACTTCCCTGATAAGCAGTTAATTTTAATTTTAATGTTTAGATTGACGTTGATCGTCGCAACTGGACCATTCTCAAAAATCGGAAGCAAATGGGAATGATAAAGCCTCAGTCCATTCGCACAACTCCTAAACCGATGATAGAAGAAATAGAATCTGAATCGACGTCAACTCCAGGAACGTCTACGAGTTCAGCGAACAGTGCCGTTCCAGACTCCTCTATTTCCATCCAGAAAAGATTGGAACCGCAATATCGTTTAAGCAAACGGCGATACACTAATGGACGAACCGTTGTGGAGGGTTGCTTCCAGTTACCTGGAGTGAACAGTGGAAAACTTGTGAAATTAATGGTTGGAATTGATAGGATAATGCTGAGGACTACTAATGATTTGTTTTATTTGGATATCTTTTTGCCAATATCAATAGATGTTTCTGGCGTGTCTGCAATTTTTGTAACTGATGATAGCAAACTGTTATTGACAATTCCAGTAAATGATTAATTTTTTGAATTGATGAGAGATTAGCTTGGTTCAGTTATGTTTGTTTTGTGTCTTGTTAATTGTAGTATATAACATCCTTAGATTTAAGGATAGCTACTATAATGCATACTTTAGGTATGTTCAGTAAAGTGAACAACTTCATTGCCTTCTGGAATAGACGAGTTAAGGAATTAGACGATTTTGCTCATTTTTACAAATTTGTAGTCCCAATGGGTCCGCAAACGAATGGCCTGGGGTTGTCGAACTGAACGCGGCTACCGGAGAGGGCAACAACAACAACAATAATAACAGTACATGAAAAAGCTCTATAGCGGAAAAGTTCTAGAAACTAGTGGGAAGAATGCCCTTGACGGGCATAGTGACGAGTGTAGAATAGGAAAGGAGGAAGGGCGAAAAAATGTTAATACGCATAGCAGTCTTCACTGAAAATGATAGAAACTAGGTTCATTGCTGAATAGGGAATGCTGTCGGCTCGTGGAACAGTTACTTTCTCCGTCCATCCTATTCGCGTGAGCTGCTCTGCAAGACATAGTTAATATAAAGCTTGAAATGGAACAGGTAACGTACCCTCCCTCAACGTGAATATTTCCGCTCTAGCAAAGGGGTACGTTAAGCTTTTGAACATGAAACTATTTGTGCTCACCATAGTTTTCGAAGTTGCTTTTCAACCTTGGTACGCAATCGGATTTCCAACTGCTCTGCGCTCAGGCCCACAGCTCACTATATATACCAGTGACTATAGCATACTATTCTTTTGCACTTTAAACTGGCCTAACAAATCTAAAAACTAAACAGTAGGATCTGGGTACGCTACTGTAGGATCTGACTCACTCAGTAACGCCAAATTATTCAAAAACTCAGCTATGTCCTCTGAAACTTAGGTTATCTTTACAGCAGAAACTTTTAGTAATAGCTGTGTCTGTATTCACAAATTTGTCAAGCGATTACTTTAGCAAGAAAGCAGTAATTGGGGCAACTAGAAAAACGTCCCTGGGTATGTACATATGTGCAAAACACATCTGTGAGCTAACAGCCCTTCAGCTTGCATGGTGAATGCTATACAACCATTGGAAAAAATTGGTCGTGTTTTTGCAAAAACTACAGGTTTTATGATAGCAGCCTAAAGGATAGCAGTTGGAAGACGATCATGCGTCGGATAATTTGTCCCTGTGAGACCTTCAGACCGACGCCCTTAGTTTGATTTTACGGCTTGCGTAGTTCAAGAAATGTTGGATAAATTGATTTCTGCAAAAATGACAAGTTTTCGACGCCAAAACAAGAAAATCGGCTATAACTCACGGTAGAGAAAAGCTAGAAACTTACTTTAAAAAGCAAAAATGTGAAGCTCAATGAGATCTTTCGAATGAATATAGTCATAGCTGTATAGCAGCTGCCAAACGTTCAGAAATTTGGAAAAACCACTCTGACCGGAAATTTCAAATTTTTGAATCGGGATTGCGCGGAGGGTGTTAGAACGCTAAAAGAACTTATTTCGGAAAGTTTCATCAAATTTCATCTGGATTTACGCCGCCAAACAACAATATGTGCCCAAAAGGAATCACCACCTTAAAGACAAGAGTTAAAAGTTAATTTGTACTCGATAGAACGTTTATATATAATCTTGAGAAACATTAAACGTATATTTTCGTAATGTGTATAGATTGCTGCAGAGTTTTTGCGCAAAATGCACTATTTGGGGTATTTGCAGAATGCACTAAATACTTCTGGCAAAATGCGTAGATGTCACGGTCACGTTTTCCAGAAAATGTCTAGAAGTCAAGATTGCAGTTGTCTGCATGGGCGTACTCAGGGGAGAAGTTTTGGGGGTTCAGTGGCCTCTCACGTTCTACCCCACACGGAATTTTTAGAGAGAAGACAAAAAGTGATCCATTTTCAAAGTATACAATAACAAATAGCAAAATTTTTGTTCTTATGGTGTTCTCAATTTAAACTTTAAAACTTCAAATCTTTAGGAAGCTAGTTATTAATTATATAAAAACTTAGGTCAAGTGCAGATACAGGGTCGCCTTCCTGTTTGCGAATCGAGGGTCGGAAAAATTAAGATAAAAATACAAAAGGGGTTAAAAATACAAAAGGGGTAGAAAACCAAAAATTTTCGCGCCTTCGACGCGTATTTTCTATTTCATAATAGCATCGTTACTGTGATCAAGAAGACGAAGCGTGAAACGCGTCCAGTAGCGGCTCCAGGATTTGTTGAAGGGGGCCCGACCCAACAATCCGGCGACCTTTAATCCAAAATGTTTGCTAAATTTTAGTAAACATTTGCAGATTTTTAAAAAAATTTCTTAAAACACTTAAATTATGCATATAAACAGCTGAAAAATTTTTCTAGGGGGGGGGGCCGACACCCCAAAGGGAGGGGCCCAAATTGCAAAGGGGGCCCCCGACACCCCCCCCCCTTGGCGCCGACATTGAACGCCTCCGTATTTGCATTTTAAATAGCGTTTTGCTTAAATTCTCTTTGCTTAGAAACGTATGTAAATGTTTCAAACCTTGTGTGGCTAAATGGAAAAAATTTTATTTTTTGCTCCGTAACGATTAACTTTCTCTGAAAATTCATTTTATTTCCTATTTTTTGTCGGACAAATTCCTTTTTTCTGGGAAAGGTCCCGCGGCAGCCCTGCAACATAATAATAAATGAGAACATATTTCATGAGAATATGAAATTAGCACCTAATTAATATACAACCAGTTTCCATACGACAGTAGATAGAAATTTCCCACAGGGCTTAACTTAACTTAACGCGAATAGGATTGACGGAGAAAGTACCTGTTCCACGAACCGACTGCATTCCCTATTCGGCGAGGAACCTAGTTTCTATCATTTTCAGCGCCGACTGCATTTCCTATTTGGCGCTGAACTTAGTTTCTACCATTTTCAGCGCCGACTGCATTTCCTATTTGGCGCGGAGCCTAGTCTCTATCATTTTCAGCGCCGACTGCATTCCCTATTTAGTGCGGAACCTAGTTTCTATCATTTTCCGCGCCGACTGCATTCCCTGTTTGGAGCTGAACCTAGTTTCTATCATTTTCAGGGCCGGCTGCATTTCCTATTTGGCGCGGAGCCTAGTTTCTATTATTTTCAGCGCCGACTGTATTCCCTATTCGGCGCGGAACCTAGGTTCTATCATTTTCAGCACCTTCTATCATTTTCAGCGCCGACTGCATTCCGTATTCGGCTTGGAACCTAGGTTCTATCATTTTCAGCGCCGACTGCATTCCCTATTCTGCGCGGAACCTAGTTTCCATCATTTTCAGCGCCGGCTGCATTCCCTATTTGGCGCGGAGCCTAGTTTCTATTATTTTCAGCGCCGACTGTATTCCCTATTCGGCGCGGAACCTAGGTTCTATCATTTTCAGCGCCGACTGCATTCCCTATTCTGCGCGGAACCTAGTTTCCATCATTTTCAGCGCCGGCTGCATTCCCTATTTGGCGCGGAGCCTAGTTTCTATTATTTTCAGCGCCGACTGTATTCCCTATTCGGCGCGGAACCTAGGTTCTATCATTTTCAGCACCTTCTATCATTTTCAGCGCCGACTGCATTCCGTATTCGGCTTGGAACCTAGGTTCTATCATTTTCAGCGCCGACTGTATTCCCTATTCGGCGCGGAACCTAGGTTCTATCATTTTCAGCACCTTCTATCATTTTCAGCGCCGACTGCATTCCGTATTCGGCTTGGAACCTAGGTTCTATCATTTTCAGCGCCGACTGCATTCCCTATTCTGCGCGGAACCTAGTTTCCATCATTTTCAGCGCCGGCTGCATTCCCTATTTGGCGCGGAGCCTAGTTTCTATTATTTTCAGCGCCGACTGTATTCCCTATTCGGCGCGGAACCTAGGTTCTATCATTTTCAGCACCTTCTATCATTTTCAGCGCCGACTGCATTCCCTATTCTGCGCGGAACCTAGTTTCCATCATTTTCAGCGCCGGCTGCATTCCCTATTCGGCGCGGAACCTAGGTTCTATCATTTTCAGCTCCGGCTGCATTTCTTATTTGGCGCGGAGCCTAGTTTCTATCATTTTCAGCGCCGACTGCATTTCCTATTTGGCGCGGAGCCTAGTTTCTATCATTTTCAGCGCCGACTGCATTTCCTATTTGGCGCGAAGCCTAGTTTCTATCATTTTCAGCGCCGACTGCATTCCCTATTCTGCGCGGAACCTAGTTTCCATCATTTTCAGCGCCGACTGCATTCCCTATTCGGCGCGCAACTTAGGTTCTATCATTTTCAGCGCCGACTGCATTTCCTATTTGGCGCGGAGCCTAGTTTCTATCATTTTCAGCGCCGACTGCATTCCCTATTCGGCGCGAAACCTAGGTTCTATCATTTTCAGCGCCGGCTGCATTTCCTATTTGGCGCGGAGCCTAGTTTCTATCATTGTCAGCGCCGACTGCATTCCCTATTCGGCGCGGAACCTAGGTTCTATCATTTTCAGCGCAGTCTGCCACACCTATTCGCATTTTTCCGCTCTCCCTCTTTCACTATTCTACACTCTGCAATCTGCATGCCCGTCTAGGGCATTTTCCCCCACTTGTTTTAGTTAAGTTATAAATTCTGTATAAGGACCCCAGCCGAAGTTTATCGGAGCGTCAGGTTAGGTCCACCTCAAGTTTGTAACTGGCCAACCCGAGCAAGGTTTAGGAGGTTCGGGTCGGGCCTGACCAGGCGGAAAAAATCCGACTTGTGCTCATACATTCATAGGGTCGGGCTGTGTTTTTTGCGAAAAAAACTGCGAAATTCCTCACTTTTTTTGAAAATTCCGCAACTTTTTTCGGAGCTCTGCGTAAAGTTCCGCAAAAATTTTTGGCCTTGAGTAGAAATTTTCAGTTGTCTCAGATGAAAATTAAACGTATTTCACATACTTTTTGAAGCAAATTTTCAAAAAATTTCGCGCCTTCGGCGCGTATTTCTATAATATACGTAGACACCTTTAAATCTTAGCCGAGTTAGAATGCCTAGTGACAGCTATGCAATGAAGTTCTTTTAGCGACGAAAAATTTGCCAAAGCATATATATTTTTTAGCAATTTTTGCCTTTTAGCAGTTTGCTTATATTTTAGGATTTTACTGCCTGCCGAAACTAAACTTTTGAGAATTTCCACTAAGGAATTTCCTCTGGTTTACAAAATTTTCTCAGCTTCTGGGGGCTCCGCCCCCAGACCCCCGCGTGTCTCTTCACTATTAATTTTTATGTATTTATTTATACTTATATACACATGCTTCGGCTTTAGAAAACAGTTATTTCTTGGTTAATACTATGCCTTAAATGTTAAAAATGTGTTTAAATACTCCCAAATTACTAAAATTCATTCATTAGTTATCTTTAAAAAACTAAAAAATAAGAATTTCGCAATTTTTTGCGAAATTCCGCAAAAAATTTTGGAGGACTGCGTAAAAGTTCGCAAAAAGTTTCGACGAAAAAAAAAACACAGGCGTCGGGTCCTGGGGGGGGGGGCTTGTACCCTGAAAATTTTGAGGGGGCTTGTACCTTGAACTGAAATTTTCAAGAATACTTACTGCTTGTATATATCTCAAGAAAGAATAGCGATTTTTCGAAAAAGTAAGGCTAATTTTATTAAAATTCGTTTTTCAAATTTGCAATAAAATTGTCAATTTTTAAAATGAATTTAAACTTTTGGACAATTTGCACGAAAAATTAAAAATTTTAACTAAAACGTCCGGCTAAGCCGGAGATTTTTTAAAATGGTAATGTAAAAACTTATTTTTCCGTCCATTTTTGCTTACCTCTTGGCTATTTCGTTACCCCTTGGCCATTGTTTTGTTACCCCTTGTCCCTGACGGCGGTAGGGCTTGTACCTTGTCCGGTTTGGAGGGGGGGCTGGACCCCCCGCGTTAACCCATGCTTGTGCTCATCTTTAATCCTAGTCCTAGTCAATGTTAAAATTTCTTAGTTTGTTTTGTAGGAAAAGTAGCAGAATTGCTTAGTCATGGTACGGAAACTTAAGCATCATGAGCGGAAGCTTCTGAAGAAAGTTGATTTTATATCATGGGAAATTGATAATAATCTTCATGAATCCAAAATCATTGGCCGATATCACTTAAAAGGCAGAGACGAATACACAAGGTAAAGTCGTGCCTATTCTGAGATTTCCGCCAGCATCCCTATTTACCAGGCTATGCCAATTTGCTGGCTATTTGCGTGCCTTAAAATATTACTGAATTGAGCTTTTGCACAATCCCACCTCAGTCCTATAAATCAACGATTTTTGTCAGTTCAGAAAAAGATAGTGTCGGTACTTTTTCCGGACGATTCGATTCATTGATATCTATTTTAGCTAATGTGCTATTACTATCTTTAAAGTAAAAGTCAAGGTTATTTTAATTGTTGTAATTACTTACATTGTCTCTTAGTTACAACGCACTTTCGAGGGAAATTAGAACACTGGCTCGGAAGATCAGAGATCTCAATCAGAAGGATCCTTTCAGAATCAGAATGACGGCAACATTGCTGGAGAAAGTGTATGTTCCTAACGTGGGTTTTATTTAATCTGCCAATCAATCTATCTCCCCCCTTTCTCCAATTTGTAACCTTTGGATAAACTTTTAATTTAGTCAAAATGATTCCTTCCCTTTTCTAAACTTTTTGCATCTTTGTTTTATCTTTTTTATTTCCCCCCTTTCTCCAATTTGTAACCTTTGGATAAACTTTTAATTTAGTCAAAATAATTCCTTCCCTTTTCTAAACTTTTTACATCTTTGTTTTATCTTAGCTGGATTTTATTTCAAGTGGATGTAGTCAAAACATTCTTTGTTAGTTGGTGCTGCTATTGAAGTTTCGCAGATTGTAGTTTTGAAGTCAGTCTGAGTAAAGTGAATTGTTGAGAGCTGCGGGTTTTCTTAGGGCGCTTTCTGCTTAGCAGAGTAAAGCGTGCAGTTCTCTGTATGTTGGACTAACTTATTTCTTAGTTAGTAGGTCCTTGACTAGATACGGAGGTGTTTGGTGCTTTTGCCTGCAAACGGAGGGGCGGCCATTCTGACTAGCCGAATCGTATATATAGTTAACGGAGTTTACTGTTTAAGGATACGGTGTTGATACGGTGTTGATGGAGTTTGATGTTTAAGGATTACGACGGAGTAACTCGATATGCCAAACGAACCCCATTATAGTTCTTTGCTTTCTTTTACAGTTTCGTAGTATTTTACAAGCAGGAAGACAAAAGATTTCATTTTTGCATGAATATGCACCATGTGCATGGTCAAAACTGCTTGGTCCTTGGTTCTTAGCAGCTGGCTCTCAGTAGCTCGCCAGGCACCCAAAAATCGACATGCTTGTTTCTAGTTGTAAATCGCATAAAGGTAGTCTTCGTTGTGGGATTCATGGGTGACTCATTATGTGTTTTCCTTTGCTATAGGTATGGACTGGGCCTGATACCATCAAAGAAGGGTCTTGATATGGTTGATAAAATTACGGCATCTTCATTTTGCAGGTTGGTATTGTAAGTGGCCGGTTACCGCATTACTGTTAAAACTGTGGCACATGAGAACTACGACAAACTCCCCTGCATAACGGACGGCTCCTCCAATTTCCAAGTTTTTGTAATAATTATTTTTAGATCGTGATGCTGACTCCTGAACTTACAGCAAATGTTGTAAAACTTAATAATTTAGTTTTTTCGATATTTCGCACAACACCGTCAGCACCGTATTTTGCCACAGATGTTCACCAATTTGTATATCGCCTGATATGACATTTGGATGTAATATTCTGCTTTTTTTGAAATTCTGAATGAAAGATTTCAAACAGCGCATATGCAGTGGATATCCTACTAATTCATTCCCTTCATTGTCCGTAGTAATAAACGTACAGATATTATGATTAAGAGACTTGATGTTATATGTAATTCGAATCATATGGTTTTTACTGTATGCATACACAATCTTATTGTTCAAGGAGACGTTTGCCTACATTGATGGCGAAAATTCACATGGCAGAAAATATGAAAGCCGCCACCCAATTTGTTCAGCAGGGACATGTCCGAGTTGGCCCTGAAATAGTCATGGACCCTGCCTTTTTAGTTAGCAGGTTCGTGTAGCATTGTGAATAGATTCCTATTTACTATACACTGCAGTAGACATTGAGGCGGTTATGGCTTGCCAGCTACAACCTTGCCTATCAAATTTGGCTAGTTAGGGTGGTGGTATCCTTTTGTGCAGTGATTTTGTGGTGAGGTTTTTGAACCGTTATAACTTTCGCAATTTTGGGAATTGGAAATAGCTTTATACTGCCGTGAGGGCCGAGTGGTAAGGCGTCGACTTTGGATCCGATAGTCAGAGGTTCGAATCCCCGCTGCCACAGGGATCGAAAGCACATATCGGCTCGCCGTGCGCTCTAGCCTACCCAGCTATCCATCCTTAATTGGTCGGTAAATGGGTACCACTGATGTGGGAAGGTGACAGGAGACCGTGTAGGGCATCTGCCTCGAGGAGCCGGCCCCTCCTCCACTGTTGTAGTCATCATTCGAGGTGACACTCCTGGCGCAAGGGCTGTGTATCCGGAGATGAGCACCGGCACCGTAGACCCTGGCAACATGGGCGCACCCAGGGGGGGTTTTGGGGGTTCCGACCCCCCCCCCCCCTTTTTGTCCGACCCCCCCGGGAATTTTCGGGGAGAAAGCAAAAATTGAGCTATTGTTAGTGCATAAAATTAAAAATTATGAAAATTTTTCGCGCCTGCGGCGCTTTTCTATCTCGATTTTAAAATTTTTCTCGCCTGCGGCGCTTTTCTAACTGAATTTTCAAAATTTTTCGGGCCTGCGGCGCTTTTCTAAGTGAATTTAAAAATTTTTCTCGCCTATGTACGTATGTATTAACGTTTACAACGTTTTGGAACCTGCGGCGCTTTTTACCTCAATTTTTCTCGATTTCAAAAAAGTGCGTGCCTGCTTTTCCACGTCATGTTTTTTAAGTTTTCGCGCCTGCGGGTGCGGCACTATTCTATATCGAATTTCACAATTTAAAATTTTAACAATACGCCTCGCAGAGCTTTTTATTCAAATCTTTTCAAGCTTTCCAATACTAATTTAGCCATTATGTCAAAGAATTTATCAACTTTTATTGAAATCTTTTTAAAGATTTCCATTACGGCTTTTTTCAAAATTTCAAAAATTTTCTCAACTTCTGGGGGGTTCCGCCCCCCAGACCCCCCGCGTCGGCTAGCGACGACTCCTAAATCTTGTTATTTTTGTGGCTCCCAAAACGAACTCTTTGTTGAAAACTTCACCGCCGCCCCCCCCCCAGCGTAAACGTGACAGGCGAAGGCAAAAAATTTTTCCGGCTCGACCCCCCTCTTTTCAAAATCCTGGGTGCGCCCCTGCCTGGCAAGGGTAGGAGAACTCTCCGGGGTTACCTTTTTATACATCGTTCTAAAGCTTATAATCAGTACATTCACATGAGTTTGCGAAACTAGCAAAATTAGCAAAAAACTTGCAAAACTTTTCTGACATAATGGCTAAATATAGATTAAAAGTTTTTGAACACCGATTTCTCAAAACTGTATAATCGGCCAGAAGTTCTTTTTGTGCCATGATGGGCATATGGGCAGAGGGACATTTTCTGGTTTTGGATCAACAGCTCTTAATGCTCCAAAAAATCCGCCATATGTGCCACACGAAATTTCACAATTTTGCATTGAATTTTCTCGCAACTGGAAGCATTTTAACTAAAAGCAAGAAAAAATTCCTTCCGCAACAGTGCAGATTTTCGTTCTGCCAAAACTAGCGGGAATCCGGTGGATAGTTCTTAAGAAATTGATGCCCTATACAAAATAATAGCAGTTTTGCCAAAATGGTTTTTCGGCCAAATCTAAAGAAACGAACTCCGCTAATCGGCATTGATAGAATGTGCAATTAATTGTGTATCGATCGAGTATAAATGAACCAAAATTGTCCGCAAGATTTGGCAGTAATTTTGAAGTGTTTTAAGGCTCAATTATATAAATGAACATTTAAAATAATTTTTTGTCATATATAACCATTTTATCTCTTACTTTCTGAATTGAATTAAATTGAAAGCATCCTTTCCTATGTTTCTATCAACTACAGGAACTGCATTTCCACTGATGAGTTTACTGCTGATGGTGTGATCGAATTGAATTAATTAAATTTTCAATGCGGTCGAAGGGCTTAGACTGACTATGTTTTGCTAGATAAGATTGAAATATCCAAATTGCTGCCAATGTTGGTGAGAAGAGTATTTCTCCAAGATCAGGGTGTCAGCCCGTAGCTGGTGGCTGGCCCCTTCTTGTAAAGGATGCGAGAAATTATCTTAGGCCGTATGAAATGCAGTATGGACATCGCCGTGAATGAAATTGTTAACTTTGCCACTGAGGTGTTTTGCTAATTTTTCTTTTTTCAGAAATCTGGAAGACTTTATTACGTGGACTAATTCTTCTGCAATTAGAAAACATGTGCTGGAGTATAACGATATGGTAAAGCTTTTAAAGTGCAGTTATCTAACTTTGCCTTTCAATTTATGTTCCATGCTTTTCCTGTATTGAACTTGCTAGTGATTTTGATTTTAACCATTATATTCACTTTTTTGTTAGGTTTTGCAAACTGGCGCCATGTGCATATTGCAATCCTACGACCAATACATACTATGGACTTACGTATATACTACATAAAATAAAACTAACAATGTATTCAATGAAATTTTTAATTTTGTGAATATAACATTATATTTTTCAGAGAGACGATTTTGATCTTATGTCATAACGAACGTTGAGCTTGGAAAATCGAAACTTTATTTTGTTGTGAATTTGCTATTGCTCTTGCTGCTTTTTATGTGTTGCCAGAGTTGGAAGTGGGTCGCAATTTCGTAACCCGCGGGTACCGCGACCCGCGGTCCCCTGACCCGCGATTCACGACCCGCGCGCGACCCACTGAGATTTTGGTGACCCACTTGACTCACTTCTTTAAGTTGGACATCTTAGCATATTTAAGAACTCTATAGCATGCATCGAGCAAAATCAACCCTTTAAACATGTATATAGTGAAGTATTATGACTTTCAAACAAACATTTGGCAAGTTCAAAGCTAACTGCATCAGATTTCGTCTTCGTTTTCACTAGTTCAGAGCAATCTATGTTATCGCAAACGTGTTGGGACCTCGATCTGTCAGTAGAGTCAGTATTTAGGCAACGTTATGAAGATAAAGTCTATTTGCTTGTAGCAATTTTATAAAACTTCAGTCCCCATTCTAGTTTCTATTTTACGGTTGGTTGGCGACTACCGCAGCAGTGTTTATAATATTACTGTCTACCCCACTTGGATATGATAGCAAACTATACCATTTTAGTGGTTTATATCATACACTTAATTAATACCAAGAGTACATCGTACCAATTAAATTAGAAATGATCATAGATAACCCGCAGAACTTATGTCAAAAATGTTAAGCTTGACATACCATTATCTCTGAAAGGAGTTCTTCACGCTCTGCAGGCTGTAGTAAGCTGTCAGCAATATTTTGCACATTGCAGTGACATTTAAATGCATTAAATATGTATGTCAATGACTATGTCAGGGAAATATTACTAAAATATTTTCGACTGAAGATTCAAGACAGAACAGAAATAAACAATTTTATCATGAAAGCAAAATTATAATGTATAAACACATTTAAAAGAGCCAAAAGTTAAAGAAAAATTGAAGATTTAAAATAAATTCTAAATTTTTTGGTGAAATTAGTCCAGAATTTAGCGTAAAATTGGTGTGAACAAAAGTAACTCTTGACCCGCTCTGACCCGCGGGTACCGACTGACCTGAAAGTCGACCAGCGGGTACCCGTGGCACCCGTGACCCACTTCCAACTCTGTGTGTTGCTTCTTGAATTTGTAAATAAACGTGTCCTAAAGTATTGAGTAAACTAAGGAGTCTCTGAAATCAATATATTATCGTTAGATGCGTCAAATAATGAACTATAAGCGTTAAAATAAATGATTTTGAATTCTCCTAAACTTAACCAGCCGGCACAGACAGCATTTTTATTGAGAAATTTATCAAGAGAATATAGGTTAGCTGGTAAGCTAAAATTAGGGGCTATATATTTTAATAAGGTTGCGCTGCCTTCTTCGAGGTTTCCAAAATCTCTTCCAACTGAATTTGCAGCAAGCATTGTATGGCACTTTATCTGTGTCCATGACCATGGTTAAAACAGGAATGTGTGAGCAAGTTGGGGTTCTTTGATCTGTGTACACTGTAAAGTATTCGTACGTTTCCGTTTTTAATATACCCAAAACCCAAGAGTACATAATAGAATAAGAGTATGAAACTTGCACTAGCGTGTACTAATGCTTGACATGCTGGGTTCGTTAACTCGGGACTCGTTAATTCTATTATACCAAGAGTACATAATAAGGAGTATGAAACTCTTACACTAGCATGTACAAATCATGCTAGGCATGCTCGGTTCATTAACTCGGGACCCCCCGTAACTTCCGGGGGGGGGGGTCCCACTTTGCACTAATTACACGCTTTCATATAAGCGTGTGTCTGCTCGCTGATTGGCCCACTAATCTACGGATTACTGTAGGGAATTTATTAGTTATTTTAATTAATTAATTATAGCTTTAATTAGGTTAAAGCAATTAAAAAACTAATTCAACAACTTTGTAGCACTTTTTCTGCTCTTTCCAATGATATAAAAATTGTTGCACAAGCACAATACAAAAATTCGAAGGAATGTAATGTGCAACAATTTTTATATCATTGGAAAGAGCAGAAAAAATGCTACAAAGTTGTCGAATTAGTTTTTTGATTGTACTAACGTAATTAAAGTTATAATTAATTAATTAAACTAACTAATAACTTCCCTACAGTATATAAGCCGTAGGCTAGTGGGCCAATCAGCGAGCAGACACACGCTTATATGAAAGCATGTAATTAGTGCAAAGTGGGACCCCCCCCGGAAGTTACGGGGGGTCCCGAGATAATGAACCGAGCATACCTTACATGGTTTGTACATGCTAGCGTAAGAGTTTCTTACTCTTATCTATTATGTACTGCTCCCTTATTATCCCTGTACACTATCCCTTATTTCATCTGGTTTTGCTTAGTTTACACTGCTAGTCAAATCACGGCAGGAACATCAAAGAGAGCCAAAAACCAACTGAAATAAGAGATATTGTTTAAAAATTCATTGCTGGCGCAATGCGCCAGCAATGAATTGTTGGCGCAATGTAAGTCGTAGCAAAAAACCTTTATATCGTTGGATTGAGCTCAGCTTGAACTTTATGATTATGTTATTTTTACTTGCTTTTGCTAAATTTGCTTTGCCGAAATTTTTGACCAAAAAGTTGTATTTTTCAAAAAATCTACTTTCAAAATTTGAAATATCACAGATATCAGGTGAAAGCGGACGCCTAGGCGGTCCTGAAAATCTAATCGAAAAAATTTTCCGTTGAGCGAGTCGCGAGTAATAACCAGTCAAAGCTGCAAAAAGCGGCAAACTTCAAAGAAAATGGAAAAACTAATTTTTGGAATAAAATGCATAAAAGATCTACCCTTACCCAACTGCTGCGGTGTACACACCATTGGTTCAATGCTTGGGATAAGGGTGATTCCATTGATGTTGTTTATATTGATCTTATGCGAGCATTTGATACAGTATGTCACGCTAAACTTTTATGTAAGTTGGAGGCTTATGGAATTCGAGGTAAAATTTTGCAATGGATCAAAGCTTTTCTTACAGGGAGATTACAGAGGGTCAAGATAGGTACATCAAAGTCCTCCTGGAAGGAAGTTACTAGCGGTGTGCCGCAGGGGTCTGTTTTGGGTCCACTGTTATTTGCTGTGTACATTAATGATTTTGTTGATAATCTTCTGGGTGAAGCTATTCTTTTTGCTGATGATGCAAAGATTTCAAAAATTGTAAATACTTCATTGGATGGGGA
>JASAND010006554.1:0-33815 GCA_030248195.1 Trissonchulus latispiculum
GAGATTTTCATAGGCACAGGCAGACAGTTCCTCTGCTCGCAGTCGAAGCGGTGGCAGATTTGCTTCGGTTCTGACCAGATCGGCGGGTGATCCAGCATAGCACCCAGTAATTACCCTGGCCGCCGAGTTTTGGATGGTTTCTAGCTTAGCCACAGTGCTATCCGACGCAGATGGATACCAGGCAGGCAGAGCATATTCGATGATTGATCTGATGTACGCAATGTACATCAGGCGGAGGTCATCTTTGGCGGGGCCCCACGATCTTCCCGCTACTGCGCTGAGTGTGGCAATTCTTTTCCGGCAGCGGGTTTTCAGATTCTTGACGTGAGGGGCAAATGACAAATTCCAGTCCAGCGTTACCCCCAGGAATGATGGATTCGGATCGTAGGGGACTGGACTACCAAAGATGGAGAGGCTGGGCTGATGGTTGTCTTGTTTGTTATGGGTAGAGAAAATGCAGCATTGACATTTTTCAACATTTATGACTGCTTCATTTTCTCTCGCCCATGCTGTGATGGAGTCCAGGGCTTCCTGAACTTTCGCTTCAGCTGTCCTGATGTCTGGATCGGAGTACCATACTGCCACGTCGTCTGCATAGATGCTGCCTTCGACTTCCTCAGGGAGCTGCCGTAGTATGTCGTCGATGAACACGAGCAAGAGAAGTGGAGACAGGACAGAGCCCTGTGGGACACCTTGATGGAAGATTCTAGGCATGCTGAATGACTGATTCACGCGGACCCGGCCTTTTCTGTGGGTGAGGAAGGACTTGATCCATTTCACCATCAGCTGAGGGACTCCTTTCTGGACGAGCTTCCACAGGATCCGTTCCCTTATGGCCGTGTCAAAGGCTCTTGAAAAGTCAATCATGGCCAGAACCGTCCGTTTGGCGGGGGGTCGCTTCTGAAATCCATCCACCGCAGACTGAGTGATCAAACTATCAACACATTAATCGATTGGCAATACCATTTTCAAATTTAAAAATCTTTAATTTTCAAGTTTTCCATGGGGAAACCATGGGAACTAAAAACCTTTTCCATCGATCTTGCTAAACAATTGTATACGATACTTGACATTCGTCATGTCGAATGTTGTTGCTGTTGTTGTTCTTTCCAAGCTCCTCAGCTGAAAAGCTATATGAGGGCACTTCGGCATCCAGTAGTCCAGCACACGTCTTCGGCAAGGTAGGTCCACACATCGGATCATCCGTTAGGGAAAGATGGGGGGATTGGACCACACCGCTCGGTAGCATAATTTAAGGACTCCAGATGCTTCAGTGTTGATCCAACACGGTTATAAACCGTGCCCCTGGGAGCATAGGTGTGTTAGGGGGTGGGGGGTGGGGGGACCCCTCCCCCCAAATGGAGGGGTCGCAGACCCTCCCCCTAAAAAATTTTTCCTACCCCTCCCCCCAAATCGGCCTTCGGCCGACCCCCCCCCCTCTAAAAATCTTCAACCCCCTACCTGGATTTTTGCAGTTTTTAGCCAAAAATTCGAAAATTTTCAAAAAATTAGCGAAAAAATGCTAAAATTCGCCTTATTACCTTAAAAATCGCTAAAAATTGCTGAAAATAGAGAAAAATTTTCAGTTTTTTAGCGAAAAACCAATTTTTCGAAGACCCCCCCTCGAAAATTTTTCTTACCCCTCCCCCCAAATCGACTTTTTCGCGACCCCCCTCCCCCTTTTTTGCCAAACCCCCCACCCTACTTTTTTCAAACCCCCACCCCCACTTTTTTCGCCAGCCACACCTATGCTTGGGAGGTTGGAATCCATTTGCGCTGTTGACCAGACGGACACCTGTGGGGATCTCCATTTGATGGGGTCCATGTTCATCGGATTTCCCACGGAGGTGGTTCCAAAGCCCCCCGTCAATGTCGAATCAACACATTCGTCAATCCCCTATCCTTAAACTATGCTACCGAGCTGGTCAGCCGACCCATTCTATCCTGTCTTGGATTCATGGTCTGACGAATTCGAAGACGTGTGCTGGACTTGTGGATAAGACTATGTCCTCATATCGCCGATCGATCGACGAGCCCGGCATTTATAGCAATTATATATAGTCAAGCGGGAAAAAACCCACTCGCCAATGCGGGAAAAAGAACCCACCCCCAGTGTGGGCTTACCGGTATGAGCTATCTAGGATTTTAATAGCCTATCTTGAAGAGCATCCAAAATAACCCTGGAGGGTGTATTATGGTAGCTCCCTATGCTTCCCTGCAAATTTTTGGGACTGAAAATTTTGGTCCGACCAAGTGCCGAAATTTGGCAAACTTTGCCGGGCCACCCTGAACTACTGCAAAGACATAGACCAAAGCGGATTGTATGTATGTGTAGGGCATCTGTTGCGCTTCATGATGATATATGCCACACTGCCCTGACACCTATCCGGTACGACCTGCTCGTGACCTGGAGTTGGCGGGAAAAAACCCACGGCGGGAAAAAACCCACCTTTCAAAATTAAATTTTTTTAACCATTGACCGGAAAGGTCAAACCAATACATACATTTGTTTAATAGAGCTTACAGATTAAATTGGTATAGGTTTTACCTGGGTTCGTACTGTTATGGATGGTCCAGGGGCTCTAAATCGGACACGGTGCCATTTCAAGCCAAAATTTCAATTTTGACCAAATATGCTTATTTTTGCCTTAAAATGGGTCTAGTTTGGCTCTAAATACAAGAAAACCACGTTTTCTACACGATAGGATGCTTAAACTGCCGAAAATAAGCAATTTTTTAAAATTTCCAAAATTTGCCTATGTTTATGTGGTATATAAAGATACAACATTTTCAAATGACCATATGACCTCAATTTTAGTACAAAAACTAATATATTTTGATGCAGTTGTACTAAAAACAACCCGCTCTTTCATTTGGAATGGTTAGAAATGCTCCTGGCAACTTGCCAAAAATTTTTTGGGGTTGGTTTTTTCCCGCATATGGGTTTTTTCCCGCAGTGGGTTTTTTCCCGCCAGTTTGGTACAATTTTTCTCGCTAACGGCACACCCTAGAGAGGTGTTCTATAGCTCATAAGAAAGCTTACGGCTAGGCCTGGCTACCTGTATAATCAGCATTTCGATATGTCAAACCATTAAAAAGTTCTGGTCAAAAATCTGAAAAGTGGGTTTTTTCCCGCTTGACTATACAGGGGTCTTCTGGGTCCCAAAACATGAATTTGTAATCCCCACTGTCTTTTGTGTTTTTATTGTGTTTTCGCACACTTATTTAAAAAAACACACAAAATTTTTAAAAAACACTAAAAAGCACACTCACATTTTCATCTGAAGGAGCGAATTTTTATTAATTTTAAGCCTAATTTTTAAGTTCTTCCAAAAAATTTTGCGCCTTCGGCGCAAATATCCTCTATATGCCTATGTTTTTACTTCTGTTTGTTTTCGTCTGGGCATTAGTTTTCGTGTAGCCTTCATTATTCTAAGCAACGGTGTCATTAGGGACTGTATAGGCAAATTATTCTATGAAATTACGTTTCCAAATTCTGGAAATGACTGGAATAAAATAAACAGTCGAAAAGTAAAAGGTTTGAAGGATTTCAGACCAAAATTTTCACAATTTTCAAAAATTCTCCAACATCTGGGGGGCTCCCAGACCCCCCATTGTAGCGCTAAAAAGACGTCTTCAATGCAAATATTTAACGTTCAGAACATTGAAATATCGTTTATAAAGACTGAGCATGCAATATACGCTTTGTACTTCTTCTGTAACACGCGAAAAATGCTAAATATAGTTTAAAAAGCTGTAAAAACCGATAAAAACGTGTTAATACTGAGAAAAGCGAATTTCAGGAAAACACAGATTTTTTAAAAAACACACTAAAAAGCACAGGTATATAAAATTTTGAAAAAACCCTGGTAATTCCTTTTTCTATTCAGCTTTTCGTTAGTTCAGTATATGCTTACATGTTAGTTATTCTAAACTATCGCAGCGTTGACTCGAGAAACAGGCTTCAAATTTGAGTTCTATGATCCAGAATACTCCTATCTATAACGTTTCAGCAAGATCGAGGATAGATCGTTTTTCCCCTTGCAGAACTTCTTCCATGGTGGCAGTCGGAGTGTATCCATAATATAGGTAGCCTCTCCACGCCCAGTACACGTCTTAGCAAGGTAGACCACAAAGGGTAACCCGGAATAGGGCAATAGAAGAGAGAGCCCCACCCACTAACTTTCGCCCCCCCCTTGTTTTGGGCTTCTCCCGACTCACTCACTATAAGATGCCCAGAAAATGCTATGTTTTAAGGATTTTTGGTCACAATTTGAAAACAGTTTCCGGGTTTGCCGGCATTATTTGGTCTACAACCGGCTATTTTGGTACTGAAACTGTATTTTCGAGCACTTAGTTATAGCATTATACGTAGTAAGCAGGCAATTTTTAGCATTTGTAGCCCAATTTATTCCCCCACTTTTGGTCTCCCCCTACAAATGTGGACTTCCCCCTCGTCCAAAGTTTCGTCATCCCAATTTTTGCCCAGTGAAGATTCTGCTCGCTTCAAGAGTTGACACATTAGCTGTCCTAGCTGTTGAAATTATTTTGATATTTATGTAAAGTAAAACTTTGCATATTTTAACGCACTTGTCTCGAGAATCGTTCGCATACTGTGGAAAGTTCGAGAATAACTTGCCTGTTGTTGACGTGGTGATGATGTGAAAACTATTTGCAGGTGTTAAATGAAAAAACATTTCGTTAGTACAGTACAGCTCATTTCAAAGTGAGTTTGAAGCGATGTCGCAAAAGCAAACGCGACATTTTTCGCGAAATGTCGTTAATTTTTGGCGACATTTCTCTAAGATTTTGGGAGATTTCGCGAGTTTTTAAGCGAAATGTCGCCAATTTCGCGACATTTCGCCAGATTTGGGACTTCGCCTCAAACGCACTTTTAAATGAGCTGTACTGTAGCAAGCAAATCCTAATTAAGAGATAGGGGTTGTCACATAATATTTGCAGTAGCTAGTAGGCATCTTGTATAGCTATATAATTTACAAAACAGAATTAGTTAACCCAAACAACTACTAGAATTAGCGAAATTAGAAAAGTACGTATATAGCATTGACAATTGTCTCGTTTTTGGTACCGTAATTTCTAGTGAGAAGATAGAGAAAGGGCGTCTCAATGCCCTATCCCGTTAAACCTGGTGGTTTTAGGATTTTTTGCAGGGGGGATTATTTTGGAAGGAAAATAATACAAGATTATAAACGAAAGAAAGAAGAATGTCACTACAGCACCTCCGACCTGACAACTTCGGGCCTGAGGTGGGAATTAAGACCACAACCTTTGACTATCTAGGCCAACGCTCTACCGAGTGAGCTACACAATCCAATCTTAAGTTTGAATTCGTTCCCAAACTGTGGTGTCACGTTTTTGAATAGGCATATAGCCCTGAAATTAGAATTTGTTGGTATATTTTGCATAGACAGAGATACGCATAAAGTTATCAAAATTCCTGGATTTGGTCGAATAAAAATAGCCAAGATAACCATTTTTACGAAAACATCTCTGGCGAAGCCGGAAAATATTTGAAAATTAGCCAATTTTGACAAAAATTTGAGGAGCAACCAAAATTTGAATTTGAACATTGGCAGATACCAGGCTGTGGGGACTTTGGGGGGAGTTAGTTTCGGGAGGGAGGTTAGCTCAGGTTCCACGCCACTAGCGTAGCCAGAAAAAAGTTTCGGAGGGGAGAAAATTTTTTCTGAAATTAGAGCTGAAACGGAACCTGTGGAGGCCGGTTTCAAGTGCAAGCTGTTATTTTTAAGGTATTTTCGTGGGAAATTACGCCGCAGTCGAAATTTTTTTGGAAATATCAGAATTCCTATTTGGTGTTAAACATTTTTCGTTGCCTTCGATTTCGGAGGGGAGAAAATTTTTTCTGAAATTAGAGCTGAAACGGAACCTGTGGAGGCCGGTTTCAAGTGCAAGCTGTTATTTTTAAGGTATTTTCGTGGGAAATTACGCCGCAGTCGAAATTTTTTTGGAAATATCAGAATTCCTATTTGGTGTTAAACATTTTTCGTTGCCTTCGATTTCGGGGGGCGGGGCATGACCCCCCCCCTCGCCCCCCCCCTAGGCTACACGCCTGATCCACACTGCACTACAGCACCTGGCCCGAGACGATACGATAGTGCCAGATGGACTCTGATCAAATTGATGGCACGTATATACTACAATCTTTTCCTTTGTTTACGTACTCTTCTGGTTTCTGGGATGTGGGATAATCTTAGATCTGGCTCTATTTGGAAGGCTGGACTGGAGGGGAGGGAGGGTATTCAGTGCGAATTTATTCCAAAAAGTATATATATATACGTAGCAGGTTACAATTCGGTGACCTCAGAGCATTGTTGTAATATGTGAACACCTTTCTTTCTGGGTGGGTGCATGCACTTGTAGCACCCATTGGCTGGCTCCTGTTCCGGCCCGGCTTGGTCCTTGATTAAGTGACTGAGTGATGCCAACTGCTTTGAAGCACTTTTTTTAGCGTTCGCTGACTAGAATTTGAGTTCATTTGCTGAGAATATTGCTTCTTTATATTACAGGTGCCACCAAATTCGCCACCTCCAATCCAGTGACACGGGTATTCTGATTCTGACGCGTCACCGGTTGCGCTGTCACACCCGATTCGGGCTCCGACATTTCCAGTACGAGTCGCCCAACCTTATGGACGTCCAATGTCTTCACTTGGATGGGGATAAAAATACCGTAATCATGGGTGGCTACCAGCCCATGTTGGTGGTTCTGGATTTGCATAAGCTGGAAGAGTTGCAGCAGGTGGGATTTTGCAGACGTGTCTGTCTTGAGATTTTGATGTGATTTCTGCGATGTAAAAGCTGCGAGTATACGTATTGTGAGGATATTTTCCTGGGAGGCGGAATAGTCATACACTTGTCACCTCTCTACCATTTTTTCACCTAATATTCACATTAAATCCGTTTTCTGCTGCTGAAAATTGGCACCCTCCTGCATGCCCGCACCCAGGGTTTTGAAAGGGGGGGCGGGGTGCAAGGCAAAATGCAACGGGTGGTCTGGGGGGCCTTAGTTGAAGAATTTTTGCTCAAAAACGGTACATAGAATGTTTATTTCTTGCAAAAAGAAAATTATCGCTGAAGGCGCGAAAATTTTTAAAAAATATCTGCTTTTGCCATAAAAAATAGCAAGCATTTTCCATTTTGTCATTCCAAAGGGGGGGGGGGTCTAGACCCGTTGGAAATGTGAAACTTATTACTATTTTGGCCACGTACGTGGTGTATATGCCTGTGAAAAGAATCAAAATCCAACGAACTTGGGAAACCCCATTTTGGTGGGCCCCTTTAAGGTGGTGGTATCCTTTTGTGCAGTGCTTTTGTGGTGATTTTTTTGAAAAGCTACAACGCAATTTTGGGATTTGGAAAGAGCTGTATACATCGTTTTAAAGCTTATAGTCGGAACATTCACATGAGTTTACGAAACTGGCCAAATTAACAAAGGAATTAGTAAACATTTCTTACATAACGGATCAATATAGACCGAAAACTTTTCAACATCGATTTCTGACAACTGTAGAATCTGCCAAAGGTTTGGGCCGAGGAGGCTTTTTGGATTTTGCTTAGCAGGTTATAACGATCGAGAAAATCGGACAAATGAACGGTAACACGAAATTTCGCAATTTCGCATTGTGTTTTCTTGCAACTCGAAGCGTTTTAGCCTAAACCAAAGAACATCCCTCCGCAGAAGTAGGAGTTTTAACTCTGTCAAAAAATCTTCTGAATCCGTTGAGTAGTTTTTGAGAAATCGATGTTCAAAACAAAGTAATAGCCATGTTGTCAAAATGATTTTTCAGCCAAATCTCTAGCTTAAAGTAGCGAACTAAAGCTAATAAGTATTCAAAATATGTGCTGTTAGACTGTGTGTCGATGTCGAGTGAGTATAAATGTACCAAAATTGTCCTTTGAATTTGACAGTAATTTTGAACAAAATTGATTTAAGATGGCCATTTTTGACCCTCAAAATAGTTTTTGCTGGGGTTATTCTAGTGGGCCGGTGGAGGTGCCCCCCATAAACACCCCCCCAAAATAATGTGGGTGCCCCTTTTGGTGCCAACGTTTGCCCTAAAAAATCTCGCAGAAGGCCAAATTTTCAAAATTTTCCGACTTCGTCGGAGATGTTTAGTCGATTATTGCCTATTTAAGCACTAAATACGCTTATTTTGGCAATTACTATAAAAATAGCGCAATTTGTAGCATGTTTTTAGAAAATGTTTGAAAAATTTTCGCCCCCCCAAGGAATGACTCGAAGGCCCCCAAAGAGCCCCCCAAAGAAACATTCCCTAGAATAAGCCCAGTTTTCATTTTCGATTCGATTAGGTTCAGTTTTACTGTTCTCAGATATATAAGATTGTATATTCTGTTCGATTTGAAGATTGTAAGTTTGAATGCCGAGGGAACGACGAGTTCTAAAGGATTGGGATTGGGACGTAAGTAGGATTGTATTGATCCAGCTTTTTCATTTTCGATTCAGTTCAGTTTTGCTGTTCTCAGATGTATAAGATTGTATTCAGTTCGATTCTCCTCTTTTTGAACAAACTGCGATTCGATTCGATTCAAATTTTCAAAATAGCAATTTTTGATTAGATTTTTGATTTTCTATGGTTGATAATCCTTCTAGGAAATATTGCACTATTGTGTTTGGGAGCTATCGCAAGCTTAAATAAGAGTTCATCTCTTCAGTAAACCACTAGACATCAAACTGTTTCGGTTTGATAAACAAAACAATGATTTAAGAAAATGTACTCTGCAAAGATTGTACGAGGACATTCTACTTCCATGCCATACGCTTATTTTTGATTTGTCTCTATCAATTTAGGTTCAGTTTGGATTCAGGTCCCAAGAATTTTTGTGCTCCGAAATTGAAAATAATGAATAGTGTTGTGCGCTGAACAATTTGCCCGCTCCGGAGCTCCGGCCGGAGCGGGCTGTCGGAGCACCGGAGCTCCAGAGCTCCGCGGAGCTCCGACTGTTTGTGGAGGTTAAAATTGTAAAAATTGTATTTTCAGCTAAGCAAATCATTTTTGCAATGAAAAGCACGTCTACTCACTGTTTACTATATATCGCTTCGCATTTTTATGTTCAGATTCTGATTCGTTTACTATACACATTTGTTCTATTTGCTAGCCTGTATTTTTGATCTGAAATGAGTTCAGACTTTTCACGACTTGTGCTGTTTCATTATGCATTATGTTGCGTTTACATAAAAGCCAATGTTAATTTACTGCCGTTTAGTTCTAATGACTCACTTTTTCAAGATTTGCTAAGTTTAAATTTTAATAATTAGGACTCCATAAAATTCGTTACGAGAATTTCGTCAAAAATTAAATTTTTTAATCCATGTTGAATAAATTATTGCAAATTTAACAAACGTGGACCAGATTTGCTTTTATTCACTGTTTAACTTTTAAAAAGTAATCAAAATAAATTTGAACATGGAAAAATTATGTCTGAAAGAATATTAGGAAAGATGTGTGAGATGAAAGCAAAGAAAACATTTGTAGACATTGAAAGTTTACGTAGAAGAATATATTTCATCGGAAAAGGGAATAATTGATGGATTAATGGATTAATTAATGGCAATTGTATAATTAAAAACGTTGTATTGAAACAATTCTTAGAGGTCATAGCTTAGAATTATATTTAAATTTTCACCTTTATCATCTGGACAAGTTGGAAAAATTGTTTCCAGATAACAAAACATACAACAGTCTTGAGAAAGTAGAAAAATTATTAAAAATAATTACGAGCACTAATTCATTGTTCTTACGCACTGTTCATGAGACTCCAGCAAGAAATCATAAAAACTCTTCATATATTTTATTATTATCCAAGTTATGAGCAACAGACAGGCATGAAAGCTTGAAAATGGCTGCTCCGGGTACGAAAATCGGAGCTCCGTCGGAGCGGAGCTCCGGCGCACATCACTAATAATGAATAATGTTAATAATGTTTAATGAAAGTTTGAAAAATGGCAAACTAAATCTAGTATCAACGCATGTGTAGGATCTTTCCGCGATGTATCTGTAGGAAAAACTGAGCTTCAGGGATCTCTTGCGCTTTCCCGCAGCCCTAACGTTGTCTGATCAATCACTTCAAAATTTTGTATGGGGCCATGACTTCACTGGAGTCTGAAGAATTTGAAAAAATTGAAATTTTAAGTTGGTTAAGAGGACCAAGGAAAGATAAGATGAAGCAAATGACCTGTACACCGACAAACGGCGGGTCTTTTCCAGATTGCCCCATCACTCAAAATTCTTAAAACTTGACCAATTGAGCTGAAATATGGTATGGCTATGTTTTCGACCACGCTGAGTTCAAATATAGCAAAATTTTTCGATTTGGCGAAATGCTATTTTTTTCGATTCGGAAGAGGGACCAAATGCAACCGAAACGTTTTTGTCTTAGATTTGACTGATACGTTGCATACAGGGGTTTTCTGGGTCGCTGAATACGAATCGGAAGCCCGTTTTTCGATTCAGGTGTTCATTACCTTGATATAAGCTAAAGTTTTAAGCTCAAGTTGGAAGCTTATGCTGAGCTGGATCGAAAAACGGTCTTCAGATTCATGTTCAGTGATCCAGAAAACCCCTGTATGCAACCCCAGCAAAATCGACGACAATAATATTCCGGTTTCTCTTAATCGCCCTTGTGAATCAAAAAAATTGAATTTCACGAAATCGAAAAATTTGAATAAGGTTGAACACTAGCGGCTTTGCAAAATCAAGCTTCTGATTGCACTCCTGTGTAGCGCACTTACAAAATCAAATGCTTATTATGTGCCTGAGCTTCTAACCTGGAATGGATTCCAAGTGTTGAAATAGATGAGTTCATGTTAGAAGTTTTGTTAGATATTCTATTCTATTACATAGTTTGATATTCTATCTCAGCTATTCTGTGCGTTTGCTTCATTGCAGAGTGTGGATCCATTTGAGGACGCCAGAGCGAATAGGCCGGTTGAACAAGCAGAAGTGGGAACCACTAATGGATCTGATGGTAATTATAACTCAAGTTTCATCACTGCTCACACAATTTTAAACAGAACTTTTAGAATAACGCCTTAGAATAATATTTTACAACATAATGTGAGACTTTAAGCTGATAAAGATAAAAATATTTGCTGCGAACTAATCTCGAGTTAGCATAGAAGCTGTATCCGAGAGGAGTAAGTTCAATGGTGATTGTTTGGTATGCGCACACCTTACAAATTCGGAGGCATACGATAAAAGGCATCTACTTCGGTATGCGCACACCTTACAAAATTACAGTTTTTCCAAACCATCTACTTTGGTATGCGCACACCTTACAGAACAGTTCTGTACTGTATATTTCCTATTATTTTCTGGTCAGTTTTCAATTATTTCTTGTTTATTGGGTTCATGATTTATTTAATTTAATTATTATTATTATTATTATTGGGTTTAATGATTTTTATGATAATTTAATGATAATTAAATATATGATAATGATAATAGTGATTAGCAAAGATAAAGGTCAGTATCAAGTCTAGGAGGTGACCAAGCTCCAACAATTAACAGTTTCTTAAAAAGAGTGGAAATTACAGGAATTTTTGTAGTTCTCTAAAAGTCAACGTCACGTATGGTAAAAATTAGGAAGAGTTTCCTGGTGAGAATACTAAGAAATACACAAAGGATTTGTCATTCGCCCATTCGAGATCACTCATCAAAATTTTTGGTGTCGAAAGTCTTCGCGAAACACGAATATTAGCAAAATTAAGAAAGTTATTTTTGACCGGGACTATAGTTGTTTTCTGAAACTGAAACTTGTAGTTGTTTTCTACTTTACCCAAAATTTGAAATGAGATACCAAACTTGGACTTTAAATTTTTATAGTGTTCTGTTTTTCGCTTCTGTGAATTTGAAAATTTCCATAATTGTGAAACTTGTAAACTCCAATAAACAAGAAATTAACCTGAAATAAACAATAGGAACATGAAAACTGACCAGAAAATAATAGGAAATATACAGTAGAAAACTGTTCTGTAAGGTGTGCGGATATCAAAGTAGATGGTTTTGGGAAATTTGTAATTTTGTAATGTGTGCGCATACCAAACAATCACCAGTTCAATGCCCCTTGTGGAAGTAATTTCACCTTAATATACTTTTGGCAGCAAAAATGTTGTGGGCAAATCCTGAGTTCCTACTTTTCCAAAGCCTGACCTGAGGAGGGGCTGCTGGGATCACATTCGCCCTGGTCACTATTTCTTGTAGGGTTGCCTAAAAACTGCGGTGAAAAACGTGCGGAGATATCAAATCCACTAAAAATTGTGCAAAACTTAGCCGCCCCGCCGCTATCAACTATTGCAGCCCGGCCGGATTGCGGCTTTACCAATTCTTTTGGAACCGGTCCCAGCACTACTCTGCACACCAAAAGTGCATTATAACTACATAAGAGCGTGACGCTTGTCACAGTCTTAGTTATTATGTACTCCTATAGATACTAAGCGGACACAAGTTACCCATGGAAAAACAAATACAGTCCAATGTTTCTGATATCAAACGTTTGGACCCTGTGCAAGAGCGAGAGATGAAATTTCGTCCATGTGTATCTGGTTCGGAATATGTAGCCAGTTTACATGCAACCGCTAACTTTTAGGAGGGTTTATGCGCAACTGCGTATGCTCACTTTTTCTACCGTAAGCCATCACCCTCCCCCCCCCCCGCAAATGTGTGTGACCTATCATTCGACCCCGCCCCCGCAAAACAGACCCATCATTTTTTCAACTGACGAATGATTGGTCACATTTGCGGGGAGGGGGGAGGGTGGTGGCTTACGGTAGAAAAAGTGAGCATACGCAGTTGCGTACTGGGTACTGCGGGGGTCTACTGTCGAGCGCTACCTAAAGTCGGGTGGCTACTACTATCATTTTGCATTAATAGCTTTTTTGTTTTTGTTTTTTGTTTTCATCTTTTTATTTTTGTATATTTATATTTTGTCTTGTCTTTAGATGGTCGACATGCATTCTGGCACCCTGTCAGATCTGGACGTCTGTGGCAATAAACTGGTTACCTGTGGTTTCTCTCAGCGTCATGGCAACCTTTGCCTGTGACCGGTTTCTGAAACTGCACCTTTCCTGCCCTCCCCCACCTCCCCTGTAAATATCCCCTTTAACCCCCGTCTTCTTGTTCCCCGGGCGTGTCCGCTTCCGCGGGCCAGTCGGTGTCCGGTTCCCCGGGCGTGTCCGCTTCCGCGGGCCAGTCGGTGTCCGGTTCCCCGGGCGTGTCCGCTTCCGCGGGCCAGTCGGTGTCCGGTTCCCCGGGCGTGTCCGCTTCCGCGGGCCAGTCGGTGTCCGGTTCCCCGGGCGTGTCCGCTTCCGCGGGCCAGTCGGTGTCCGGTTCCCCGGGCGTGTCCGCTTCCGCGGTCCAGTCGGTGTCCGGTTCCCCGGGCGTGTCCGCTTCCGCGGGCCAGTCGGTGTCCGGTTCCCCGGGCGTGTCCGCTTCCGCGGTCCAGTCGGTGTCCGGTTCCCCGGGCGTGTCCGCTTCCGCGGGCCAGTCGGTGTCCGGTTCCACTGAACGAGGTGAGGGACCCGACCAGGGAGCTTTTGTTGGACAAGCTGGGCCTTCACGTCGCCAACGTCGGTATGTTGACGCTTTTCTGGTTTCATAATAACTGGCAAGTTTTGACAACTGAAGTGGCTGTAGGGTTGCTAGATCTGTATATACATTAGGACCACATGCGATGTTGATCCTGCAAGGTTTATTCTTGCACATCCTTAGACTGTTGAACCGGGGCTGAACTCCCAGGGTCCCTTTCCCTAAACCTCTTTCTTTCTGCCCGAGCCTTGGGACTAGGGGCTGGGGGCTTCCCAGGGGTCTTTGGGAATTAAGCTGGGCCCTGCTCGAAGCCCGGGCCAAATGTTCTCAGGTTCAAAATGTTCTCTTAGGCCGCCAGGTCGGGCCCGCCTTGGACTAGCAATGAACAACTTAACGGCAGAGCTCATTTCGAATGCGCAATCTAGCAGGCGCATCATTACAAGCACACTCCTTCGAAGGATCTCGAATTCAGAGGATTCAAGGATGAACACTACTCTTCTGCTTGGCAGCAATTGGGCTATCTTTTCGCTTTCGTGTTGGTGCATGTTCTTTCCATTTTGTGTCATTTATTGATTTCTTGATGTTTTAGAATTTATGGACCCGCAACTGTGCTTCGACTGGAGCTCGGACACAAACGACGTAAGAATGGTGAGCATTGGATCCGTTTTTATGTCATTCATTCGCTTGCTATTCTCCCCAGATTTTTCATCTTGCTTCTCTTTCTCTCTTCTCCTCTTTCTACAAAACAAGTCAGTCACAAATCATTGCCTTGCCATCGTTTGCTGCTCAGTAGTCAAGAGTTTGGTAGCTAACATTATCTCAAATATTATAAATTTAAGGTACTGATTCGGGTTCGCGTATTTTTTGACGTTAAAACCGGAATTGTTGTTGAAATTCATTGAAATTTGCTACAATTGCATCATTTAGCCTAGAAAACATGTGAAAATGTCAACTTTTATGAAATTAGCTTTGATCCGCTAAACCTTGCACTATGGCCACTTTACACGGACAAGCCCATAGATATTCGGATCCTGTCGCCAAAATCTTCAACTTTGTTTTTGGAGAATATTCTTCGATTCCTTTTGGTTTAAGCAAGAGCACATAATAAAGAGTATGAAACTCTTACACTTAAACTGCTGCTATCATAGAAAATGTAGTTTTTGCAAAAACATGACCCAATTTTTTCCAGAGATTGTGGAGCATTTACTATGCAAGCTAGATGGTTGCCACTTACTGTATGTGTTTTACACATAAATACCCAGGGACCCTTTTTTAGTTGTCCCGATTGCTGCTTTCTAGCTAAAGTTATCACTTGCCAGAGTTGGGAAAAGTAGGCAAAATCAAGGTTGCGCATACATTTTAGCTAATTTTTTTATAACCAAGAGCGGTTTCATAATAATTAAAAAAGGGTTCCCAGGTATTTGATAGTGGAATCGAATGATATGGCCGATGCCTCATGGAAAAATTTACTTTAGTCTGCAAAAAATCTGGAAGATTAAATTACTTCAAAAATGCAGTAAAATAATTTCTGAGAACTAAAGTCAGTTTTGTTGTACTCATTAGAAAGAACAAGTGTTAAGCTGCATTTTGAGATAAAAATGGCTTTTTAACTCCAAGTATTGGTTGAGTAATAATGGTTCAAAGTTGATGTCTCCAAAAGGAATCACCACCTTAAATGTACAAATCATGCTAGGTATGCTCGTGTCTGCTCGCTGATTGGCCCATTAATCTAAGGCTTACTGTAGGTAATTTATTAGTTATTTTAATTAATTAATTATAACTTTAATTAGGCTAGTACAATCAAAAAACTGATTCGACAACTTTGTAGCATTTTTTCTGCTCTTCCCAATGATATAATAATTGTTGCATATTACATTCCTGCGAATTTTTGTATTGTGCAACAATTTTTATATCATTGGAAAGAGCAGAAAAAATGCTACAAAGTTTTCGAATTAGTTTTTTGATTGTACTAACCTAATTAAGGTTATAATTAATTAATTAAAATAACTAATAAATTACCTACAGTACGCCTTAGATTAATGGGACAATCAGCGCGCAGACATGAAAGCGTGTAATTAGTGCAAAGTGGGACCCCCCCCCCCCAGAAGTTCGGGGGGGGGGGTCCCCGATATAATGAACCGAGCATAATATATACCTTACATGATTTGTATATACATGCTACTGTAAGAGTTTCATACTCTTATATTATGTACTCTTGGTTTAAGAGATAAGAGCGAAAATTTATTTCCCAGGTCCAAAACTGACCATTTTTCAAAAAATCAAATATTACAAAATTTTAACAGCCTCAACCGCGCTTGTCCGTCGGTCAAGTAGTGTCCATGTTTGCAGTCTTAAGGTGCCTTCATAGTCGCGAACGCAGGTGTACGCGCGTCGACGCGCGCCTACCCGCGACTACAAACGTCAATATCATATTGCGCGCATCAACGCGCGTCGACGTGCGTCGATGCGAGTAAATTGGCATGCTACAAATGGGCGCGTCGACGCTTTCCAGTGCTAGCATAGCGCCAGGGCGTGATGTCACGTTTGGAGGCGTCGACGCGCGTCGACGCCTCCAAATGTAACATGGCGATGTAGCGCTTCGACGCGCGTCTACGCGCGTCTAGAGGCGACTGGAACTATGAAATCACCATTAGAGGACATGCTACTCCCAAAAAAGAGATCTCTGCGGCATCTTTGCCTTCGCTCAGAAACGAAAATCTAAACTTTTGAAAATCGCAACCAGATTGTTTTGAATGCGGATTTCTCTCAACCTATGCAAGCAATTAGACAACGGCTTTGCACACGCATTTTTGCAATGCTGCTGCTCAATTACAATACTGTATTCAGGGATCAGTAGTTCTCAGAGTTTTTCGAAATTAATTTGTATGTTTAATATTTACTACCTTTTCCTCAATGCTATTCCTAAATATTTCATTAATTTTTAATACTATAATTAGTTTAACTAGATAAACATTGAAGTGTCGGCATAATGTGGGTCAATAATATCGAAAATTATCGTATGCCAGATAAAATCTTTTTAAACATTTCCACTTGAAGAGAAGGGTTACAACCGAAATGACCCCGAAATTCTTTGTCAAATTTTCAGGGGACAGGTCAGGTCTTGTCCCTGAAAGCGCACCGGTGCAGGTCCAATGCAGAATATCCCTTCTAGGCTAGGTCCCAGGCTCGACTCAAAACTAACACCAGCACAACGCTAGACTACCAATGCACAGTCGAATCTGCAAATCGGAAATTAAGGCGAAGCTATTCGGTAGTAGCATAGAATAGTGGTCATGGATTGGGGGTGGGGGTTTTTCGCACGATCCCCCCCAGTGCTCCGAAGAAGCAAAGTTTGGCGGATTAAGTTAAAATTTGGCAAGGGTAGGTGTTGGAAGCTGCTGATTTCAAAAACTTAGAAATTTTTAAAAGTTAAAAATTAAAAATTCGAAATTAGAAAAGAGTTCGAAATCAAGCTGTGCCAGGGTTATTCAGGGTCAAACCCGCCAATCTTGAAAATTTCGGGATGTGCCTTTCAAGGTCCCGTGGAGTCCGAGCGCTAGCGAACATACGGTTGACCAAATACGCCAAATTAATGCATTTACAGAAACAACACTTCACGCCAAATGTTGATCGAGGTTAGCCAGCCAATCGCTCACAATGCATACTTTAATTATGAACAGGCATCAATGTGACACATTGTGTAGCAAGATGATCAAAGGCTTCGACACATCAGAGCATCTCAATATTTAAGGATTTCTTTCCACCAAGTTGTTTTGACTGATTGATTGTTGTGAACAGTTATTGAAGGAATGTGACAAGAGCGAAAAATTGCTTTTTTGAGCAAAAATTGCAGTTTTTGTGTCCAATTTTTTGAATTCTTTACAAGGAACCTAGAAACAAGAGGTGTACCAAAAGAATGCTTATGCTTAGAGTGCAGCTATTTATACGCCGTTTCTGTATCTTTTGTCAATCGATAAGAATAAGAGAAAGAGTCCTGTAGGTCCTGTTTTTCACGGTCTAAAAACGGCCGATTTTCCAAATTCTGACTGAAAATTAATCAAAAATCTATCTTTGAACGAAATTGCACCAAAGTAACTCACTTCACTCTGCAATATGTCCTCCTGAACATATGTGCAAAGCTGTAGCGCTGTATCTTTCATACAGCGAAAAACTTTTTAGACACAGACTTTTTAACCTAACCTGGGTTGTCAATGGTCAATCCACAGCCAAATCAGTAGGCCTGATTCGCTGGCTTCGGGGATATGCCGCCAGCAGACCGTTTTAGATTAGTGGTATACATTTCGCAAAATGGGTAACATTGACTACAAGTTTTCTGTCTGGTCATGATAATTTCATGATTGCTTGGGTTTCGCTTTGCCGGAGCATCGAGAGGAATTTATGCCAGAGGACATGTCCCTACCCTGATATCAGAAACATTTTAATATTCTAAAACATAGTCGACATATTTTTCGTAACAAATTTCCCGGTGAAACGGTACTTTGCGTCCCCTGATCCGCCTGTCGCCTTCGCTCTCTACATCCCTATTGTGTCCCTATTCCCTATGTCCCTTTCTCCCATCGTGCCTCAGCATAGCAGTTTTCATTGAAGCAAGCAGTTAAATCTTTAATTATTTTTTGTCAAGAAAGAGGGGGAGAGGGTCGGTCAGATCCTTTAGGGGCGACTTGAGGGTTACTGGAACCCCAGGTACCCAATATGGCCACTTACAAGCTCTCCATGTTCATGCAAAAATAAAACCGACCTTAAAAAAACTGGGGCACCCTCATTCTAGTATAGTCACGCATTGGCATTACTCAGGGGCAGTTTCTGATCCACCGGGTTGGCTCTTCCCTGAACTGGCTGCCGGCCAGTCGGTCTGACACGGGCCTGCGAACAAGTCTACTTTGACACACACAAGTTCTTTCCAACTGGCTGGATAACCAACGAAAAACTCCCCATTATCTGGTTGTTTTTCTCGACGCCCATTTTGAAATTCGGCATCCTTCTGATTGTTGTTTTCTTCTATATTTATCTTGAACTTCTATTTTGCTTGTTTTTGTTGTTTCAGAATTGCCGAATCGGCATTTTCTCAGCGTCGACTTGTGGTGAAGGGAATCACAAACCTCAGGCTGAGTATGTACGCACTTATTTTGTGCTCTGATTGTATGATGATTTCTGTTGAATTGTATTTAATTGCTTTTTTGTATTATTGGTGATTTGTTGGATTTGATATTGCATTGTTTTGTACATGTTGCCGTATTGATTGATTGATGATTGTATAGTGATTATTTTTAATTAATTGTACATAATTAAAGTTGTAATTAGTTGTTGCTTTACTTCGTTTGTAGAATTTGACTTATGCGCTGTTTTTTGTAAATGTAAACTTGTTGGTGTCTAGAAAGTTAGTGACATTGTTCTAGCAGTATAGTGTTTAGTGACGTACCTTTAATAAGAGTTTGTTCTGTTATTAGTTCCACTGAATTTTCAAAACAGTTATTGTTTTTGTTTATGATTGTATTGTTGTTTCTGAAAGTAAAGGTTTTGTTGTCCGTCCGTTCTGTTGTTTCTCTTTGTCCCCTTAGTCGGTTAGGCATCCTTATTCCACGGTTTCGGACTTGGGACTTCGCGTTTGTGTGTTCGACCCCCCCTCCCCTTTTTCACAACCACATAAAAATCTCTGCTGGCTGAAAAACCCTAGCTTCAAGGTTGCCATTTGCCAATGCAATTTGACACATGTGCCCCTCTCTGCAGAAAAATACTAGACGTCTGTATCTTGTATGCATCTAAGGGAGTTACAGTTGAAGTTTCGGCAAAAATTTTATCACTGGTGCGAGCAAAAAGGCTGTAACTTGGCATATACTTAGGAACTTTAGGAGTACTCGTTGAGCCAAATAAATGGCAAAAAATTCTGAAAAAATGTTTGTCAAGTTTAATCTTTAAGAATTGCAAAAACCGCCTTTTTGGGCAATGGTACCCCAGAAAGAAATCTAAAACCAAATTTTTAGTAATTAACTCAGAATGGTTGAAAATACACCCACATCAAATTTCAGTTCGATCAGTGTAGGTCTGTGACTTTACGTGCAGAAGGCTTCTACTCAGGATACGCCAGAGGCCAGACTAAGAATGTCGATTTTGGCAATTTTTTAAGATGAAAGTTGAGAAAAATTTTTTAGGCGGCAGAATTTCTTGCCAATTGGCACAAGTGAGTACTCCTAGAACCTAGAGGACCTCTGCATATGCCAAATTACAGCCTTAGCTCGCGCCAGCAGTAAAATTTTCTTTTTGTTAGCCAAACATTTTTAAATTTTGCCGAAACTTCAACATTGAAGAGTAATTCCCTTAGATGCAGATAAGATACAAAAACGTCTAGTATTTGTCTGCAGATAGGGACACATGTGCCAAATCACATTGGCAAATGGCAACCTTGAAGCTAGGGTCCTGCAGGCAGCAGAGATTTTTAGTTAATTATGTTGATAGTTGTGAAAAGGGGGGGGGGGGGTGGCAGCATAAACGCGACTGCTGCAATTTCTGGAAGGCACGTAAGATCTCAGAACACGACATTTGTTGACCACAGCCATGCTCTATATCTTCGCCAAAAAGTAGGCCAATCGGACAGTCGGGACAAGTGGATTTTAGTAGCCCCCCCCTAAATGTATAAGGCTGGTTCCGTTGAGCTTATTCAGAAAGAATGAATGACGTTGATGTATCAGCTCCAATTTGACCAAAAATGTCGGACGAGATATTCCAGTCAACACGCTCCACATAGAAATGGATGGCGATTTTCAGGAATGAGTATTGCTTCTTAAACTGCAGCCAAAGTTGGTCCAAATGTCTGATTTGAGGTCCCTTGGTAAATTTTAGTAATACTTCAGAATTAGATTTTTGCCCCGCAAACTGTTTAGGCCTGATTTATACTTTTCGTTTGACCTGCTGTCCGTTTGGGGGTGGACTCAATTCAAATGAACTTGTCCGTAAGAAAAACTGAGCAGTGTTGAACATTTACTCCCAAACGGACAAGTATAAACCGGGTTTAAGGTGGTGGTATCCTTTTGTGCAGTGCTTTTGTGGCGATTTTTAAACGCCATAACTTTCGCAATATTGGGAGTGGGAAAAAGCTTTTACATCGTTTTGAAGCTTATCATCAGGACATTCACATGGGTGTACGAAACTAGCAAAAACTAGACCAACTTTCAACATCGATTTCTCAAAACTGTAGAATCGGTCAAAAGTTCTCTTTGTGCCATGATATGAAGAATGGTTTTGGATTTAGCTCAACAGGGCTTAACGGTAGAGAGAGACTACTCTTCGACTAAATAAATACTGCTTATTATGTATAACAAATCCTGTCACCGTGGCCTAATTTAGTCAACCCTCGGGTCGGCCGGATGATTGTTTCTGGACTCGGCTGAGCGATCGGTTTGGCTCTACACTTAACACCGGATGGCAAACAAGGCTTATAACACTTGAATCTAACATAGGAACTTTTCAGCTTTTAAGTGACAGCAATAATGTTGACTCCGAAGTGTGCTTTGGCATATATTATTTGGAGACTCGCTATGAACGATGTGGACAGTTTTGCAACAAACGTGGTTTTCTTATTCCGTGAACCCATGGACCTATAAGCTGAGGGATTATGCAAAAATCTATGATTATAGGTTAACGTTGGGGTAGCCCCCCACCCCGACCCCACCCCCAGCTCGGGCAAGGTACAAGACCTATCGCCGTCGGGGACAAGGGGCAAGGAAAAGAATGGCCCAGGGGTAAGCAAGGCCAAAAAGTTAGATTTTACACTACCACTTTAAACGATTTAAAGCTTTGCCGGAATATTTCCGTTAGAGCTTTCAATTTTTCGTTTGCAAGTAAGGATGGTCTTGTTGTCTGAAACCACTTTGTAAATCTGTTCCTCCTTCGAAGTTGTTATTTATTTGCAGCATTTGTTTTATTGCAGTTTCAGCAAGTAAAGGTTTGTTGTTTGTCTTCTGATCCGTCAGTCGGTAGGCATCCTTCCCTGAAACCGGTTCAGACTTCTGACTAAAGCTTCGTAGGATAAGGTGTAAGAATTCTCCAGATCAATTAAAAGTCGTACCCTGAACTGCACCAAATAAGTTTAAGAATAGCTGCGGTATAGCAGAAGACGATCCCATTTTTGAGCGGGGGACGCGTAGTCAGTCTTCTGCTATTCCGCAGCTATTCTTAAACTTTATTGTTACAATCCACGGCTAGACATGGCACTACCAATATAGTTGGTTAGTCTCTAGTCGAACGAAAATCATAAGAAGTAAACCATACGTTTTCATGGCTTCCTTATCTGTAGCCCTATCCGACTTAAAATGTTTAAAATAAATGGCGCGTTATAGATATTCAAAATTCAAGATTTGGATTTTTGGGATTCAAAGAGCCTAAACAGAGATATTGTTTTGTTTAAAATGCTGTTGTTTTGGCCGTGGCGTATATTATAGTGATGTTTCAGTAGCCGATTTTAATTTCAGTTTCAGTTTCAGTCGGTGGTTCGAAATAATTTGGTTTCAGTTTCAGTTTGAGTTTAAGTTTCAGTCGGCAAAGTAAAATGATTTCAGTTTTAGTTTTAGTTTCAGTCGGAGTTTCAGTTTCAGTTTCAGTTCGCTTTAAGAACAACGGTTTCCAGCTCTCTGAGTTAATATAAAGCACAATTTCATGTTTATTCAGCCTCTCTTACAGCAATGTTAGCAGAATCGAAGCTCAAAACCTGAAAAATTTCAAGATTTAAGGAAAGAATGAAACTAGTTTCAGTTCGAGTTTCAGTCTTTTACCGAATATAGTTTCAGTTCCAGTTTCAGTTTCAGTCGGCTGTCTAAAAATGTTTCGGTTTCAGTTTCAGCTTCAGGTCTCTTCTCAAAATAGTTTCAGTTTCGGTTTCAGTTTCAGTGACCGAAACTGAAACCTGTACAAACTGAAACCTAGTTTCAGTTTCAGTTTCAGTGACCGAAACGTCTTTAGTAAATTAAGACCAAAGGAAGCGGGGATGACTTGGAAGCGGTGGCGTTATAAACCGTACCGGTTCTATTGTCAACTTGACTGTTAGAAATTTCATTCAAGGCTGGTTTTAAAAAAATTTTAGTTTCTACAGATCACAGCATATTAGAAGAGAAGCCCAACCATACTGACTTAATCCTTTCTGACTCTCTTGATTCCGAGATTTCATTGGCTAGATCTTTCATAGAAAACTGAATATCCGCCGCTTTCAGAAATTTTCATATTTTATACAATTATCTAATAGCTGGTTTCTTAAGCTAGCTCGTTAAATGCTGAAGGAAACTAAATTCGCTGTCAGTCAATGACATACGCGACAAACATTTTCTTAAAAACTAGCTATATCCATGACCAAGAAAGTTTCATGGTGTACCCCCTTTGTTAAGGTGGTGATTCCTTTTGGGCACATATTGTTGGTTGGCGGCGTAAATCAAGATGAAAATTTACGAAACTTTCCGAATTACGTTCTTTTAACGTTCTAACACTCTCCGCGCAATCCCGTTTTAAAAATTGGAGAGGGCCGGTCAGGGCGGTTTTTCCAAATTTCTGAAAACTTGGCAGCAGCTATAAGTTATGAATGACTATATTCATCCGAAAGATCTCATTGAGCTACATACTTTTGCTTTTTAAAGCAATGTTCTAGCTTTTCTCTACCGTGAGATGTATTCTTGTTTTGGCGTCGAAAACTTGTAATTTTTGCAGAAATCAAATAATCCATCATTTCTTGAACTATGCAAGCAGTAAAATCAAACTAAGGTCTCATAGGGGAAAATTATCCGACGCATGATCATCTTCCAACAGCTATCCTGTAGGCTGCTGTTATAAAAAATGTAGTTTTTGCAAAAACGACCAAGTTTTTCCAAAGATTGTAGAGCATTCACCATGCAAGCTGGAGGGTTGTTACTTAAACACATGTGTTCTGCGCAAATATGTGTACCCAGAGACGCTTTTTTAGTTGCCCCGATTACTGCTTTCTAGCTAAGAAAAAGTAGGCAAAATACAGGTTACGCACACATTTTGTAGCGCTTCTACCAGGGCTGGTGGACCAAGAAGAAACCAAGGACAAGCCCGAACGGGAGGCGTCAAGTACCCTTGTACCCACGAAACCAGGACCTAGAAGAGAGAAGGTAAGAGGGAGGTTCAGTTTTTCACTCACCATTGAAAGTAAAGAATTGGTCCCGCCGGGGATCGAACCACGGCCCTTCTGCTCCGGATTCAGACATACTAACCACTACACCACGGGACCATCAGCTGAACTCCCATTGCAGGCTTATCAATCTTTCCTATGCCTGCTTCCCTTACATCTCCCCCGGGTTTCAATTAAGACGAGCCCCGCGGCTTACTCAACTCGGAATCGAACAGAGAGCGCATCCAGCGCAGGGCATTCTGAGCCCAAGGAATCCGTGCTCCCCCGACACACGTTCCAGACCCCTTTTAGATCCAACCAACCAGAAGCAACTACTGGGGGACCGGAGACAGGAGTCCAATCCGGGTCCTCCTGGCAGCCTCGCCACATGTAGCGCTTCTACCAGGGCTGGTGGACCAAGAAGAAACCAAGGACAAGCCCGAACGGGAGGCGTCAAGTACCCTTGTACCCACGAAACCAGGACTTAGAAGAGAGAAGGGAAGAGGGAGGTTCAGATTTTCACTCACCATTGAAAGTAAAGAATTGGTCCCGCCGGGGATCGAACCACGGCCCTTCTGCTCCGGAGTCAGACATGCTAACCACTACACCATCAGCTGAACTCCCATTGCAGGCTTATCAATCTTTCCTATGCCTGCTTGCCTTACAATTTCAGCTTATTTCTCCATAACGAAGAGCGACTTCACAATAAATAAAAAATCGTCCCCAGCTATTAGATGGAGGTATCGAATAATATAACCGATGTCTCGTGAAAAAATTTACTTGAGTCTGCAAAAAATCTGGAAAATTTTACTTCTTCTAAAATGTGTTAAAAATATTTAATACAGCAACATTTGTTTCATGGTATGCATTAAAAAGAGAGAATGTCAAGCTGCACTTTTATATAAAAATGGCTTCTTAGTTCTTAACTCCAAGTAATAAATGAGTAATAATGGTGCAAACTTTATGTGACTAAAGGGAATCACCAGGAAGCTTGGCTTATTAACACTTTAAGAACTGCAAATTGATAGACACCCAAGGATCGGATCAAACGGGCAGAAATATTTGCCGGACATGGATGTATATATCCTTCAAAATACATTAGTTTTGGATATGGTAATCAGGTACTATCAAGACAGCAATTTCTAGCGTGTGCGGGTAGGACTGGTCCAGATTTCATCTATTCCGGCTAGGGTGATGCAGCCCACGGTCATGCGGGTCATCATTTTGTGACCCGCGACCCACTCACTAAGGTTTTGTTGACCCACTTCTTTAATTCGGACAGTTCTGTATATTTAAGTACCGTATAGCATGGATCGAGCAAAATTATCGCTTTAACATCTACATAGCGAAGTATTAGAATAGAAGATTAAAACAAGAATTTGACGAGTTCAAAGTTAACTGCACTAGCTTTCGTTTTTGCCAGTTCTGCTGACAATCTAATGCTATGCTCTCGTAAACGTGCTAAATGTCCTGGGATCTCAATCAGCCAGTAGTCCAGTGTCTAGCTAAATAAAGCTTTGAACATAAGCAATGTATATATTTTTCATAAAGTTTATTCTTTCTGGTTTATTGTCTTAGATCAATCTCTCTCTCTCTCTGTTCGGTAATCTCGCTAGGCATAGATTGGTGTTGCCACCTTTGCTTCTCCCCACCAGTCATATCTAGTATTGTTGATCCCAAGGGAGGGGGTGCCTTTCCGCCGGGAGCTCAGCGCCCTACTCTTATCGATAAGCGGATTAGGGTTCTTTAGCGTGCCTGTCCCCAGCAAGACAATACACGGGCCCACCAATTTTACTTCTCATCCGACCGGCGGAGCTGTAACCTAAGTTTCCTGCTCAAGGAAACAATGTAGCGTCATTATGGCTAAGGTGGGGATCGAACCTCGGACCTTTCGATACCAAGTCCACCGCAATAACCATTCAGCTACACGGCCACTTACATGCCTTACATCTGCATGGTGGAGTTTTACCTGGTTGCTGCATAAAATTGCACCCCCAAATTAAAGATTTAGTGGTTCATATCAAATCACTTTGGTGTGAGTAGTAGGGACCTAGGGGCATACTGATGCAATCTAGAGGTGGGTCCACAGTACGTGATTTTTGATTCTAAGTACTTTGGGCGGTTAGTCCATTCCATCCATCAATCCATCCACTTTATTCCTAAGAAGACAATGGAGACAAGACGACTGTGACCTCAAACTTTAACTTGCCCAAACTTGTAAGTACAACATTTCCGACACATAGTTCGACCAGAAAAGCTGATCAGCTCATTAGCCATCGAATGATGCCCAATTTGACTATATTTGGGAAATTTCAAAAATTGGCTATTTTATCCATGCGATATATAAGGAGCAGACAAGACAGTTTAATCTTGAAAGATTTGCTTTCTCTACAATGTTGGGAGGCAAGGAGAGCATTGTGTGCCCAGTGGGTGACTTTCTAATGGATAACGAGTGAGAAATTCTTAAAATCATGTGAAAATTATGAAAAATGTTTGTTTTTGGCGAGATTCACACTTCTTGTGAATTGTTCTTGTTTTTTGATCTCATTACGGATGACAAAAAATTGCGACCACTTTTATAAGAACTCTATTTATGCGTAAAGTGCAACTAACTATCAGCCGATTCTGTAGCCTGTGCCCATCCTGTAGGCAAGACCATATAAGTCCTGTTTCATGGTTTAAAAGCATCGATTTCCCGACATATTAACTTTAAAAATCGTCAGAAATCCGACACTCCGCAGAATTATACCACAAGGGTTATTTACACTCTACACTAAACATGTGTGTAGAGTTGTAGCGCTATACAGCGAAAAAATTTTCTGCCACAAACTTTTCAACATAGCCTTTTCCGAACGATAGACGCAAAACGCTCTTGTCTTGTTTTGAGGACCCACGGGGACTCTCAGACGTGTGAAAATGAGTAAAATCGGAGATGGTTGAAAAGTAGGTCAAAAGCGACCCCCTCCTTAGCAATTAGTTTAGTACCACTTAAAACTGAAACTTTCGTTGCACCAACTAATTGCCATTTTAAGTAGGAGGTTAAGTACGACTTAAGTTCCAGCTTAAGGGGGAGTCGCGATTTCTCGACCATCTGCGATGTTTCTCATTTTCACCTATTTTGTGGTCCCGATGGGTCCGCAAACCAAGACAAGGGTGTTTGTTGCAAAACTTTTCCTGTCACTCACAATAGCCCTCCAAAGGTGACCATACTTTTTGGATGTTCAAAAAATTACGATACAATCCAAGCAGAAGTAATAATCCAGTGCAACTTGTGAAATGTTAACTAGTTCGTAAGAGCTGAAAGTGCACACAAATATTTACTAATAGTCCAGCATGGTGCCCCTTCGTGTGACCGTACAGGCCAGGCGTAAATAAAACAAAGGTTCTCAGCTGGAATTTGCACTCTTGGATAAATTTGACGATTTGCCGACTTAAAAATTCAAAATTTGAATTAGACTGGAAAAGATCCTGTGCTTTGAGAAGTCCCAGCTACTGAAGCTTTATTACAGTCAGATAATTTATAGAACACTTGCTTGTTAATTAATGTTTGTTTGTTAATTAAAGAACACAAATTTGTTAATGTTATTCAGAGTTTATTTAATAGGATTTTTTCTGCTTGCCCATGATTGGCTTGGTCGGCCTGTTCTGCTGCCTTGCTAACGTATATATAACTACTGCAGAGCTGCAGCAGAAAACTTATGGGTTCATTTTGGCGGTCAAGGCAATGTCGATGTTCTTCGCAAGAAACTAAACTCTATTTTATTTAAAACCATGTGCTTAACTTTAAAAAACTGATTATAATGTATTTCAATTTTACAGTATATCTAATTTTACTTTGGATAGGGTCCCTATAAACTAATTGCGACATTCCAATTTCAATTTCCAATAAAGATCATACAAAGAGTCTAGATTGTTTCCGAGTCAACACAGATTCTAAATAGATTCACGCTAAAAGGTCGCACACGAATAAAAGAGCAAATTCAAATAAAACTAAAACCTGTCTGTACACTGTTTCTTGCCTGTGCATCTAATAATCTGCCAATTTCTTGGCTGACACTGTACCAATATGTTGTCAAAACCGCTCCTTTTCTGCTTATTTTCCCTTCAGATCTTGCTAACGTATATATAACTACTGCAGAGCTGCAGCAGAAAACTTATGGGTTTCAATATGGCGGTCAAGGAAATGTCGACGTTCTTCGCAAGAAACTAAACTCTATTTATTTTATTTAAAACCATGTACTTAACTTTAAAAATCTAATTATAATGTATTTTAATTTTACAGTATATCTAATTTTACTTTGGATATGGTCCCTGTAAACTAATTCCGACATTCCAATTTCAATTTCCAATAAACGTCATACAAAGATTCTAGATTCCTTCCGAGTCAACACAGATTCTAAATAGATTCACGCTAAAAGGTCTCACACGATTAAAAGAGCAAATTCAAATCAGTGTGTCTTAGGCCGAGGTAAAAACATACCAGTGTTATCAATAGTTTAGACTTAGTGCACAGGATTGCTCCGTTAGCAAATTTGCATGGCCGGGGGCAATCCAGACTGCGGATCCGATCCGGGGCCGGCCTAAGTATCGCCCCGTTACACGACCTCGATGGTCCCAAAGGCCTTGGCGGCCCAGATTCCATTTCACAGTCTCTTGCTTACCATCTGCAAGTATATTGGCAGTATACCATATACTTGATGCTTCATCCGTATAACGATTTTAAGATTTTATATTCGGATCCGTTGATCTTGATCAACTATTGTTGACATGGCTTGCACATACACTAATGCTAACATCCAGTTATAACTTATAGCTATCAATAGCAATCAATAATCATTATTTTTTGGGAGTGATGTTTATGCTTAAACTGTGTAATTTACTGTTAATAGTTTATGAATTGCGTACACTTTCAAACTCATTTTCGAGCGCTTTTTCATTTGGCTCTTTTGATGATGACGCTAATTTATTGCTAGTCAATAAACAATATTGATACTGCAGCGATAAAAATTAATGCATCTCTGCATAATCTGGAGTTTTGAGACATTTCCTGAACCTTTACGTGTTTGATTTGCAAATGTCGCGTACTGAAGAGAAATTCGACTCGTCTTATCTACGGCAGGAAGTAACAGTCAACGGCGTACGATATAAAAGGAAGAGATCGGTATCTCCTGATGATGGACGTGGGAACTAGCGACAGAAGGCCAACTTGACCAATCCTGTCTTCTCTCAATGGGAAATCAACGTGGATGGAGTGTCCTACATTAAACTCCCGAAAAATAAAGATACAATTCGTCAGTTCTCCCAAGATCTAGTGGAAGAAGACCTTGCTTCCTTTAATTAGAACTATAAAAGTGTTCGTTTTGTAGATGAAAAAGACATTTTTCTGTGTGTACTATTCTTAGTAAAAGCAAAAGCATAAAGGGTCCTTGTCTTGTCCTGACTAGGGAACTCAGCAACAGTGTATGAGGGTTAGACGTTAGCGAACAGAGCATAGTTTTTGCTCTGATAGCAGAGAGTGCCATACTCTTACTTAGAGTCGTACTATTGCTTTGAGTAAATGCGTCATTGAGAATGGTTTATATTAAGGTCCGACCAAAAATGTAGAAAGCGAAATTCTTTTCTTTATATCTCGAAAACGTTTCAAGATAGCTACCATAAAGTATATATTGTCTGAACCGGACTAATGAGATCTTTCTTTTCTTGAAAAACGTTTTGAAATTTCCCGTGCGATTTCAAAGGGCGCCGCTTTTATATGTACAGAATGATTGGTACACAGTGCTACCGCGATTTTTCCAGGAAAATTTGCCCCTTACCTGAAAGACCTACACACGAAATTTCAACTTTTTGGTTGAAAATTGCGTGAGTTATTTCATTTTTTGATTTTCAAAATCCTTTGATCGTTGCCGCTTTTTTGACTTTGACTGGCCACTACTCGTGGCTTGCTCAGTGGAAAACTTTTTCAATTAGATTTTCAGGACCGCCTAGGCGTCAGCTTTGACCTGATATATGTGGTATTTCAAAATTTGAAAGTCGAGTTTTTTCGAAAAATGTCACTTTTTGGCCCGAAATTTCGGCTTAGCAATTCTAGCAAAATTGAGTAAAAGTAGCATAATCATAAAGCTCAATCTGAGGTGAATCCAACGATATAAAGTTTGGGTGGCTACGACTTATACAAAACGCATTGAACCCTACCTTTGGTGGCGAATCTTCCCCTCTCAGTTGCGTTGGTATCACTATTTTTGGCTTGTACACCAAAAGCAATTATTCTGCTCAAACTTTAAGAATAACATTGGTCTACTTGTATAAGGAAAAGTCAGCACTAGTCGGTTAAGTATTTCGCGTTTTATTATTGAGAAGCATCATTGGGAAGCAGTGGTGCCATTACATTCCCATTGAAAACTATGTGACAAATAGCATATATTGCGCAACGTTACTTGCTTTCATCTTTGCCCATTCCAGGACCCGTTTTGGCGGATAAAACGTTCCTTGTATTTTTGTTGTAAAAAGAACTATTGTTCATGTAGGCACAGTCCGTACCATTGTTAAAACCAAACTAAACAGTCTACTGACATTGGCGGAATTTGCATCTTGCTGAGACAGTGGAAGGATTAGCAGTAGTTCGTTCGACCGCCAATCCCCGTCAGGTTCTGGAAGTCAAGCTGGCTCGCTTTCTACAAATTAAATCAGTTGACTGGAGATACGAAGAAATTTAGTATGAATACACAGTATTAATATTAATTAAAGAAGGTTAAGGAGTAAATAACGTTTATTCGATGGAAACATCACATGTTTCGGTAAAATATTTCCAAAAAGAAAAGTGATAAAATAAAAATGGCACAAAGTGATACTGCCACCTTTCAACCAGATGGAAGCCCCTTGAACGTTTCATGCCAAAGTCTCTTTCATGTTGCGCTGACTAAATAAATCTATTCTAAGATTAAATCAGATGAGTACCCCATAGAGAATGTTCAAAGCAAGTACTATATGATATAGTAAGCACTTAGTAGTGTTAAGTAGAGCCAACCAGTATTGACGAATGCTATTAAAGAGTGCTGCTTTAATTATTTCTAATTATTTGTATTAACTGAATTTTGCATCTTGTTTAGGCAGTGTGGCGAGCAGCATTTCTCTTGAGGACCCTATGCGTTCTATGTTCGACGCCAGCCATTTCAAGTTATCCTGCAAGTTATATCCTGTTGACACGACGGTACCGAGTTGACACCTACCAGGAACTTATTTGCGGAGGGCACGAGGCTCTAATTTAGGGATGGAGCAACCGTTAGCGAACAGAGCATAGGTTTTGCCTCGGATAACAGAGACCAGGCTTAGCGGCATGCTCTCATACTATGTACTCTTGATAGAACTAACTAAGAACAAAATAAAATATTTTATTGCATTACATATGAGATTGCATCATAAACTTCTGAGTCTTTGCTTCGGAATTAGAATTTTTTTAGTCAATTATACACAGCAATCGTTCTCTGAATGTCAGACGAAAGTTGAACTTTGTTGTTTTTAACCAAAGAACTGTCATTGGTGTGCTAGATTTTGGTTACAATTTGTTCCTATTAAGTGTGCACTATTGGTTGCTGTTATTGCTTTTGTTTTATTAGCTTGAACTAAATCATATACAGTAACATTGATTACTGTTAAATTAATTTTTCAATGAATTTCAGCTTAGCTTATTGAACCCGGTTTTATCAAGTATTACTGTTTGCTGAATTTGTTCAAATGCATTTTAACAGTATGGTTTAGTATTTAATTATGTTCTTTATTGAATTTGATAATGGTATTTGCTACTTGATATTGGATTGGATGTGAGTAATTGGATTACCTCAACGCCATTCAATCTTAGTTTTTGCCAGAGTAATTCTTCTTTCTGGCATGACGCGGCAATTTAGCTTACCTGCAGCCCAGGAATACTGCACTTCCTGTGAAAGTTGCTTAATTATCTTTACATAATAATTCTGAATCAATGTTGCGATTCAGTTTATAAGAAAATCCTTTCACCGGACATAATGTGAACAGCACAGCTATGAGTCTGCAACATACTATAAGCAAGTTTGAAATAGTAAATTTCGGAAAAAGAACACTTTAAAGAACGAATATGATCTGGACTACGTAGCTACCAAGAGTTGGACATGAATGAGGAATGAATGCTTTGGACGTCATTGACAGACCCCTAATAGTAGTACCGCTGTGTTAAATGTTTAAATGTACCTCCGCAGAAGCGCAAATTTTTACTATAACACAAATATCCCGAACCGTACAGTCGCATTTGAGAAATCAGTGTTCAAAACAAAATAATAGCAGTATTTTATTCGCAGTCCCTAACTGGTTTTTCGATAAACTTTGCAGTTTTTAAGCTTATCTTCGTGGGGACAATTTTATGTATCCATCGAGTATACAGGCATTTCTTGAACATGTGGTAGTGAGTTTGGATAAACTAATGTCATCAAAAATAAATGCCAACTTTTGGTTTGCAGTGGAGACTTTTTAGCTCATCAGGTTCGGGTTCGTGTATTTTTCGGCTTTAAAAGCGCAATTGTTGTTGAAATTTATTCTAATTTTTAGAATTACTTTATTGAACCTAGGAAACATTTTATAAAATTCGCGGCGTGAAAATCGGAGTTTTCGGAAAATCAGCTTTAATCCACCATAACTGGCACTGTGGCCAACCTACACGGACAAGCTTATACCAAGACCTACAACTTTGCTCTTGAGAGTACCTTCTCATGTAAAAATACGAAAATCTGGTCCCAGATAAAAAACGTTAAACGTTAAAAAGTTAAAAAATGAAAAATGTTAAACGTTAAAAAGTTAAGAAAATGAAAACTGGCTAACTGGGCTTGAAACTAGCCAACAGTCTAGTAAAATGAAATTAGTTATGTGATAAACATACTTGAAATTTCATGGCACGCCTCTGTCTTGATTGGAATCTCGCTGGCCAGAACTAAGACAGTTGTAGTTCCACGGAATTTCGCCGACATGGTTGGAAACAAGCCGCCTGGGCTAATGCCTTAAAACAATTCTATGAATTTTAGAGGAAACTCGCTATAATGGTGTACTACCTATACTCGTATATTATCGCATTCAAAGTCTTTTGAGAGAAGCATAACGTGATTTAACAAACGTTGCCGCTAATACTTGCGCTCAAAACAACAAATCACAGTGTCTGAGATAAAATCCGCTATACGTTTGCTATGTTTATGAACTTCACTGCTATTTGTTTTGTCACCTGAACAAATGGAGTAATTGTGTTCTATGTACCTTTCGTGACTACTTCATTGAGAATGTACAAAGTAAGTACTATTGTAGACGGCCTTAGTAGTTAGAATCAACCACTAGTGCAGAAGAGCGTTATTATAAATCTAACGTGATGTCTTTGACAGAATTTTGCATTTTCTTTAGGAAGTGCTATGAGCAGTGTATGTGTTCTGACGACCCCATGCGAGTTTCAGCCTTACGAAACTTTGGGTCGTGCGCATAAAGCCATGGACCAACCAATGGCAGCCCGCCAATGCTATGAGAAGGGATTGATGCGTTTTCCCGACTCGGTCGTTTTGAGAAGAGCTTTAGAAAGGCTTATGGGTACAAATTATTCCTTTGTATTTCTATTAATTAATGAATTTTTCTAAAATGTAATACATTCGTCAAGGCCGCAAAACATGCCTTGGGTGCTTCAAACGTGCCTCAAAACATTTCTCCGTTTGATGGGAATGACTTAAAGTTGTGCACATTAAGGGATTCGAATTCCGGTTTAAGGTGGGGGGTCGCTTTGGGTCGAAATCGATAGTCACAGATTTAGCTCATTTTCACACACAATATAGGTACATATGTTCTCAAAAACAAGACAAAACATTAGAGTTCGAAATCAAACTGTGGCAGAGATATTCAGCTATAAATTTGGAAAACTTGAAAATCACTGCGATTTGCCCTCCAAGGTCATGTAGAGACAGAACGGTAGCGAAATTTGCGTCAACTAATATGGCAAATTAATTCTGTGGGTTGGCTAATATTTTAATACTAAAACGACTCCGGGACTTCCAGCCAGTCGTTCACAGTACATTATTCAATTGTGAGCTGAGCATTTTTCAG
>JASAND010006555.1:0-36253 GCA_030248195.1 Trissonchulus latispiculum
GAAAGTAGAAACCGTAATCAATTTAAAGTGAACGGGAGCTCCAACACTTGGAACCACAGTACTGTACGCTAAGATATCCATACATAATTCTAAAAGAAGGTAAATTTTTACCTTCCGGCTCCAACTGTTACCGTAGTCTGAGACCCCAGCTTCGGTAATACGGCTAACAACGGAGGAAAAGCCAATAAAAGCGCTCATAAAAAAGCGATGGAAGTGATGTGGGATTTTGCACCAAACACAAACTCGTATCCGAACTGTACGTATATATAAATCAGAGCTCACAGGTCACAAAATTCATTCCGGTATATACCATTTACTACCCACCCATATTTATCAAACAAAGCTCGGAAGCAAGACACAAATCTATACGAAGGAAAAAAGTATATAACTCATTCTTCAGCTATAATATACACGCCACTAACCTAAACAAAACTTAAACAAATCACAAAGTTTTGACGCAAGCATTTAAAAGGTCAGTCTACAAAAAAGGCTTAAGCACAAGATTCCAATATTCATTCATAACAAACTGCTTAAGGTGGTGATTCTCGGCACCTATCGTTGGTTGACTGCTCAAAGGAAGATCAAATTTGATAAACTTTCCAAAAGTTCCTTTTATCGTTCAAACACCCTCCGCAAGTTATGACAATTGGACAGCAGTTGCATAGCTACGATTATACTCGTTCGAAAGATCTCAATGCGCTCTACATTTTTACGTTTTGGGGAAGCAATTTTTTTAGCCTTTCTCTATCGTGAGATGTAGCCAAGTTTCTTATTTGGCGTCCAAAAGTTGTTATTTTTGCGAAAATAAAATAATCGATTATATACATCTCAAGCTACGCAAACTATAAAATTAAACTAAAGGCGTTGATTTGAAGGTCTCACGTGAGAGGCCAATTATCAGAGGCATGACCATCTTCCAATATTTTTTATGATAGGTTGCTATCATAAAAATGCAGCTTTTGCGAAAATACGACCAAATTATTCCCAGCGATCGTAGAAAATTTAATATGTAACCTAGACGGTGCCACTTGTTAGCAGGTGTGTTCTACACAAAAATGCTACTACCTTTGCTGTTTTCTAGCTAAAGTAGTCGCTTGCTAAAGTTGGGACAAGTAGGCAAAATCCACAGCAATGTCACAATAATTTAAAAAGGGTCTCCAGCTACGTCTTTGATAGAGGTAAAATGAATGATATAACCGACGTCTTACGAAAAATTTATTAGAAAACCCCATTTCATTGTATCTATTGATTAAAAAGCAAATATCCAGCTGCAGTTTGATATAAAACAGGCTTCTTAACTCAAAGTAATGAATGGTTCAAATTTGATCTCTAAAAGGAATCACCACCTTAAAGTACAGCTGTTTAAATAGAAGGAAGTGGGACATCAACTATAACTGCCACAATTACGTCCGCCTACAAAGTCTTAGAGAAGAGTTTCTAGGCAACGCCTGTTTACAACAATGATCCATCGTCCAAATAAACTGTAACGAAACACAAAACCATATCCATACTTTCATACTTTTATGTTTTTCTTCTTGCAATATCTAGGTATCGCAGCAGCGACTTCTTATGCATGTACATACGTACGACTGGCTTATCCCCAGGCCAAAATTTCTGGGGGGGGTGGGGTGAAGAATGGAGAATTTTTGAAAGAAATGCTTAAAAACGGCAATTTTTCGATGCTGAGCTAAACACTGAACAGATATCATTTAAGCGTAAGCATAAAGGTGCTAAGAGCTAAAATCTTCTGGAGGGAAGACCAAAATCCTGTAGGGGTGAAATCTTGGGAGGGGGCGCTCCCCACCCCTGTAGGAAAAGCCAGTACGAACAATAGAATACTCCTCACCTCTACAACCATCAGTTCACCAAAGTTCTCTTCAAAATAGGAACGAAGATCCGCATCAGTGGTTGTGTAGTGGCAGATTTAACACAATCAGATCAGTACACTTTTTCTCCATTCGTTTCAGTTTATTGGCTGCGGCCCCATTTTGTCGCAGATCATCTCCTTCGTCCCCTATCTTACGTTTTGCATTCTGTTCTGCAAACGGCAACAAATGCATCTTTCATACATTCAACATTACGTATGTATACAAGTAAACAAAAATGCTCCGCACAAAAGGAGATAACAACAATATGTGTGTTGGGCCTATGTCTTATCCTTTAAATTCCGGAAGAGAAAGTAAAGACATAAATCCGACACAGCAAGTTCTGGTGGGTTCTATGGCGAAAGTTGATCAGTTTGCTTCCGACTTTCACTTGACAACAAATACGACCGCTTATAAAAATTTATTCTTGACCCAAAATCGTTAAGTTCCCACCACAGCACTCTATAACCACTTTGGACAAGCTGTTCTATGACAGACGTTGCTCAGCATCACTTAGGGCTTTCATTTGATATCAAATGTGACCATTTTTTGAAAAAAATTCATTTTTGACCACTTGACTCCCAACCCGACTTGACCCTCCAGACGGCAAAGTGGAACCAGCCCAGCATGATGGGTAAGCCGGACGGCAAAACGGGCTCGACGAATGACTAAGCACACCTGAAAACCAATATAGACAAAGTTTTGAGAGGCTATGCCCAGTCCTATATGGTGTTCTTGGAAGTCGGCACCGATCGGACCTTCCAGACGGCAAAGTGAAACCAGCCCAGCAAGATGGGTGGGTCGGACAGCAAAACGGATACCGTGAATGAGCTGGGCGCACCAGAAAACCCATATGGACAAAGTTTTGAGAGGCCATGCACAGTCTTATATGGTGATCTTGGAAGTCGGTACCGACTCGACCTTCCCTGACAGCGAGTGCGAACCAGCCCAGCCCAGTAATATGGGGTGGGTCCGCCGGCAAAAACGCCTGCTGGAAATCGATGCTCCGTGCCAGAAAACCTTTGTCTTGCAAGAGTTGGCGCCGAATCTGGCATAATTTTTTCGAATTTTTTTTTTTGTTGTTTATTTGGTGGTCGTTTTGTGGATATCCATAAACGGCGGCCTGATTATGCAACCAGACCACTATCCCGCAAGAAGTCCAGCACCTGGCCTCATGCAATCCGGAAAACAGAGAGGTTAGGTGAGGGACCAAGGATATTATACCTGGATCTAGTATACCTGGGGCACCGGAAAAGTAAATGCCCCCAGATCCTCCTCCTCCTCTTCCCCGCTTTTCGAATTTTCGCCATTTTGACCGGCTACTGTAGTCGCTTGGGAAGTGACATAGAAACGAGACTTAGCTATTTAGTTATTTCGATGGATAATGCAATTGCTGAATATAAAAGAAGTCGGCTCCAACTCTTAATGTGCTCAGCGACCCAAAAAAGAGCACTTTTCCCTCTGAGCCGACTTTGCGGCGCCGCTACGGCGCACAAAAAGTAGCGACTCTTAAATGGCGCATGGGGTACTACGAGACCCTATACACCTTTTAGCCTCCGCTGCAGATTACGTAAAAGAGGCGGAAAGTCAGGATACGTATACGACCACTAAATAGGAGAAACCGGTAAAAAGTATCTCCGCCACAACTTTTTGCAACTGCAACTTTTAAACGGTAAGTGATACGAGGCTGAAACTTTCCCACACATACTAAACTCGATGTGCTCTACAAATTGCGAATGCAATCTGGCAGGATCTGCGTAGGAGTTTGCGCAGCTTATTTTACACTGTCTCCAGGGACATTTGACACATATTATAGGGGTCATGCGCGACCCCTATGATACTGAGACTGACATTATACTCACATGCATACATCAACTAACAGCAAACTTTTGGACGAATAAGGTACCCAGAAAAAGCCAAAATTTTGGCCACGGTTTCGTGAAAAGTTTCCGGCGTCGCCGTATATATATACTTTTCCGGCGTCGCCGGCTTTTTTTACTGCATTGTTAGCGTTTTTAGACATTCTATTCCCCTAAATGTTTGGGCAGAATAAACCCAGATTATTGCAAAATAATGGTCAAAAAAGGGGGAGGGCCCGAGGACAATAACTAGATGACACGTACAGTCTTGTGAGTAAATACTTTAAACAGCAATTTTAAACAACAACATGATTTGACTCGCGTTTATTTTTCCCATCAATGGATGGATGGATGACATCAATTGTGCATTTATACAAAAACCAATCTGAGGCAAGTGTTTCAAAGCACTCGGTCAAAATTTGTTGAAACCTTTCAGAAAACGAACATTGACAAATAAACAGATTCAACACTTTCTTAACCAGTCCAAAAATATAAAATCAAGATATAATTTTTACAAAATCCAAAATCGAACGTGGTATCTCAAAATTCAAACAGTTGAATCACAAATAAAGAGCAAAAGGAAACTGCAGGTAAACGTATTGCTGAAGACAACTCATAACAAAGTTAAGTATTACGTCATGTGTACTTAGCAACAAGTTAGTTGATTATAATAAGATCAAAGCAAAAGCTACGATATATTGTGCACGTAAATTTTAATCAAATAGTCTATTTGGAGACGGTAAAATCAGCCATATTGCACGCTGCAACATACGTATGCAATAAGCACGTACGTCGACTTATATATAACCACATTGTATTTTATTAAAGTAATTCAGAGCAAGGCTTAACACTGTTGTAAACTAGCAGACACTACAGCACAAACAACAGCTATGCAAACCTTGTGGCAGTGTAAAACGCTCCGAACATGTAAACAATTACATATATATTTAAATTTTTTATATGCTCCCATTAATAATGAAGTGTATCTGCGTACGTTATATGCACCATACAACCACAGACATCAATTCTTCGGATTTTAAAAATACCTTTGTTTTCCTTCGGATAAACGGCAAAATAAACGAAGTCTCCCCAACCATTTAGCGGTGGATCAATTCTTTGATCATCGATTCTAAGCAATAAAAGTAAACTAAGGTGCAATATCTTCACTGCTGCCACACGGTGATGGTCCCTCTGAATCCATTTAGTGCACTGGCGGATCCAGGATTTCGTGACGGGGGGGGCGGCAAAATTTTTCCAGCGGGGGGTCTGGGGGGCGGAGCGGAGCCCCCCAGAAGTTGAAGAAATTTTTTGTTTTTGCATTAAAATCGGTATTCGGATCTTTAATTCTTTTTATACTGAAGAACTGAACATATTTTTTAAAATTCTTGACATTTTTAGGCAAAAATGGTACTTTTCTCCGAAAAATCTGATGCATTTCAAGCTTTTTCTTCACAAATGCAATAAATATGCGGTTAAAAATTAGAAAATTCGCGCCGAAGGCGCGAAATTTTTTGGGTTTTTGCCTATTTTCCTCTTTCTCTCCTTAATATTTCCTACCTTCGAATCTCGACGGGGGGGGGCCGCCCCCCCCCCCCCCCTGGATCCGCCCCTGATTTAGTGTATATATAATATATATATATATATATATATACGTATAGTCAGACCCGGGATAAAAAAAGGGTTTTCGACTTAAGCCTCTAACTTTCGCAAATGTTGGCCAATCTGGAAGCGGTTTTGCATGTAAGTGCCCGGCACTGCCCTCTATCGATTCAGGTATTAAAATCTTTCCTAGCACCACAGATTCTCAGATTAATAAAAAAATCGGTGATTTTTTACCCGACAAAATGGTAAAAAAAATGGTTTGTGGTAAAAAAATCACCCCAAAATATTGGCGCTAGAGTAGATTTGATGCTTCCAGATGAAAGAGCGCATCAAATTTAGTATATTTGGCCAAAAAAACCAAAGTTATAATGAATTGGTAACAATTTTTATCGACTTGAAAGGTTCAAAAATTGTGCAGCATCTAACAATCAGGTTTCATAAGCAAAATAACCATTTTTGAAAAATATTCAAAAATGGTCGGTTTTGACTAATTTAAAAAGTTTTTAGGCTTAATCGATGGTTTTTAAGCGTTCTAAACGCATTAAAACCCCCATACTGCTTCAGAAAAAATTTTTTGCTGGGTTCTGACCATTTTTTTACCCAAAAAAGTGGCGAAATATTGGGGGTAAAAAATGGTCAGCTGGTGGAGCCCCAATGCAGTAGGGGATATGGTGCCTTGTATGTTAATACTTGGGGCCAATACAAACCCATATCCACAGTATTGGAGCCCGGAGTCTCTCCACGCTAGCAAGAGAAGTTTAGAAATTCCGATATGACCCTTAGCTTTTGGCGGTGGTTTTGGGAGGTCAACTTTTAAATTACACTGAAAACTTTCTATTTGGTCCAGGGGTCTCATACTTGTAGTTTGAGGTCATCTAGGGTGGCGCTATATTATCACACATTAGTGGGACTCGCCGGATCTACCAGGCTTCCAGGGCGGCCCCGTTTTTTACCCTTATTTGGGGGGTGTTTTTTTCTCGGGTCTGACTATATGATCGCGATAAATGCCTTGCCCGCATAGCAGTGTAAGTCATGCAACCTCCTTCTAAAAGAACACAAACATTTTGGCAAAAATTTTGCTTTCCTCCGGAACTTTTTACAATTTTCGCCAGAAATAGGCAATTTTAAAAAGGTTTATTTACGATTTTTTCCGCAAAAATGGCTATTCTTGCCCAAAATCCAGGTATTTATGGCTCACTTTTGCAAAACCACTCCCCCTCCACAAATTCAGATGAAAAAACCAAAAATACCCTGCTACATACATTACGTAGCAAATTCAAGTCAGTATACCAACCTTAGACCTCGATATGCTTTTGCATCCGGTGGTTTATATTTTAAACCAGATGCACCAGCGAAGTGTCCCTGTAAGGTGGAAACCAGGAGTGTTCCATCCTCTTCCAACGGCAATTCAATCGCATCTTCAGTGTCGCCATCACAAACACAGACAAATTCCTCCTTCTTCACAGCACTAGCCATTGCAGAAAACTGACTTGCAATAAATAAGAACCTACAGTAGATGTATACATACGTAACGTGACGTTTCTTTCCCCATGAGTAAGTGAAGACTAGTGATGTGCGCTGAGAAATTTGCCCGCTCCGGAGCTCCGGCCGGCCCGTTCGAGCTCCGTGCCAGCTAAATACTCAACCAAACTGGACAATTTTGGTATCGCTGGAATCTACACGACGAGTACTACAAGTCGCAAAAAAGTTTTGGTCAAAATTTCCAACTTTGAAAATTTTCGCTTCCGGACAAGTTAGGTCCGTTTGTTTTTTTTCCGTGTAAGTCACGCTTGGAAAAATGCAATTTTCTGTCGGAGTGTTAAAACGACCTGGCATTTTCAGCAGGTGAAGTTTGGTTTTTCTGAACGTATATACCCCGAAAGTGAACCTTTTTGATATTTTTTCGCTGCCCGGCCCGGCCAGCCATCTGTACGGCCGGCCAAAAGTGGACTTGGCGCTAAAATGGCTAAAATGGCCAATTTTGTTGTCAAAGCTACAGGACACAGGGAAGACGCTAGAGAGACGTGGTTTGTTGCATAAGGATCTGGAAGGGTTTATATGTCCTAACGAGGGCGATTTTTGACATCTGGCCAGGATCGTTCTGGCGGCCGGCCCAAAGTTGGTCCGGCCAAATAGCCATTTTCGGAAAATTTTTAAGTCCCAACTCCACAGAAAATAGTCAAAAATAGGTCTAAATATGCTGTTTTGGGCCATAGAGTGAGACTCATATAAGGGTTATCGGGGTCGCTGAACACGATGAGCATAGTCGCAGCTCTGTGTGGTGCTGCTATCGTGCTGTACTATTATGCAGCAACCGTAGCACGCTGTCTGTAGACTTACTGTAAACGGCTAAACATATGAAACTTGGTGAAAATTATGTCTGTAGTAAGGGGAACTGTAGCTATGTTAGTTGGTGCACTCTCTAGCTTCCACCGTGCTGTATGTGCTGCCCCAAACACAGCACCTTCGATAACGAGTTATTCATTCGTCACTGGAATTTGAAATTCGGCATACAGATAGTTTAGGACATGACAAACTATTATAGATACGTTTCGAATACTTATTACGATGTTACTATGTGGTTGCGCTGCAGTGGAGTGCTGCTGAAGTACAGCACGGCCTGTAACTAGCTACAGGTAAGTTGCAATCGTCCGAAATTTTGCACACATGTGCGGCAGAGCATTGCAAATCGTGCCGTATGAGTTTCCTTCACCTACAGTAAAGTTTGCATCTGGTTGCGCTGCAGTAGAGTGCTGCTGACGTACAGCACGGCCTATAACAAGCTACAGGTAAGTTGCAATCGTCCGAAATTTAGTATATATACAAGTACGGAAGAGCATTGCAAATTGTGTTTTATGAGTTTCCTTCACTGACAGTAAAGTTTGCATTTGGTTGCGCTGCAGTAGAGTGCTATATGCTATATACAGCTTCTTTGTTCTGTACTTTCGGTTGAAGATTAATGATTGGCGGAATTTTTAAAGTTTCTTTCACACAGCTTTTGCTTTTTACTGAAAACCTTAAAAATGAAATAGGACAAGAACAAAAATGCTCTGGTGGAGCATGAAAATGCAATATGAGTGACATTCGGTTGTAAATGGACAGAGGACTAGGTTTTAAAACGTTAATATGGGAGGGACAGGTTGTAAATGCCAGGAGGACTAGGTTAAAAGCGCACTAATATGGACCAGCTTCGCTGAACAACCCATATTCGCGGTCACTCATGCTCGACTCCACATGACATACGAGTAAGATCTACGTTCGTCAGCTTTCAAAGCAAGCGGGACGATTTTGGAATATTAAAGCTTATTCCAAATAAACAATGCAGTTCTGGTAGAAAGGAGTTCAAGGTGTTTTTTCTGCACTGTCAGCGCAGAATCTTGTATTAAGTTAATGCGAAAGGCAGTTGACATTATGTACGTGTATTATTAAGTTGTATAGTAAGGAGCACGACCACATATACTTGCAGGCCATGCTGACAAATCGTACAATTTTCTGAAGAACTACCGATAGCAACAGCAAGCAGCAGTTGGTAGAAACTCTGGGCAGTTTTCGCGAATATGGGTTGTTCAGCGAAGCTGGTCCATATTAGTGCGCTTTTAACCTAGTCCTCCTGGCATTTACAACCTGTCCCTCCCATATTAACGTTTTAAAACCTAGTCCTCTGTCCATTTACAACTGAATGTCACCCATATTGCATTTTTCATGCTCCACCGGAGCATTTTTATTCTTGTATATAATCAAATTAAACTATTACATAAATCTAAGGTAACAGAATTTCGATCTGAAAGATATATTAGAAAAGATAGGTTTGATGAAAGCAAAGAAAACAGCTGCAGATGTTTAAACTTAACATGGAATTTTTTTAATCCCGAGTAAATCACACCTTGTTAGTACTTTATCTTTTATGACATAGACGTCTGAGCTTATTCTAGGGATTTTTTCTTGGGGGGGGGCTTCTTGGGGGGGCCCAAAGGTCCGAGGGGCAAGGAATTTTTTGGGGAGGGGGCGAAAATTTTTCGAAAAATATGCTAAAAATAGCGCTATTTGTCTGGCATATACTATAAAAGTTGATTTTCATAGCAAAAATAAGCAGATTTAGTGTTGAAAAGGGCAAAAATTGAGTAAAAATCTCCGGCGAAGCCGGAAAATTTTTGAAAATTTGGCCTTCTGAGCGATTTTTTCAGGGCAAAAGTTGGTACCAAAAGGGGCACTCACTTTTTTTTGGGGGGGGGGGGGATTTTTTGGGGGGAGGACCGCTGTTGGGGGGGGGACGGGTGTTTTGGGGGGGGGGGCCCCCCACCACCCCCCCCCCCCACTAGAATAAGCCCACACGTGATTTGCCCCGCGGCCCAAATAGATTCAACGGAAATGTATATAATATTTAATTGAATAATTAACAACAAGTACGAAATATAACCGTTTTACGGAATTAGTTCTTAAATGTATTAGGGTGCATTTAATTTTTCTTTTATACGTTTACAAAAAATTTGGGGTGAGACAGCCATATGAGCTAGATCAGATTCTGATAGCCTATCTTAAAAAGCGTCCAAAATTACACTAGGGGGTGTATTATTGTAGTTTCCGGTGCTTCTCAGCAAATTTTGTGGGACTTTTAAAATTTTGAAATTTTTGGTCCCAACATGGGGGTCAGACAGGGTCAACTATGGTGTGTCACTCTGAACTACTGGAAAGACCTAGGGCAAAACGGATTATAGTTACACAGAGGATATGTCTTAAACTTCACGACGGCATAAGCTGTTTGGTTCTAGTGCCAAGGGGTTACCTTCATTTGGCGGGAAAAGAAAACCCAATTTTCAAAATGGAATATTTTTCAAACCGTTAGCAACAAAGCTCATATAAACACTTAAATCTGTTTAATAGAGCCTCTAGATTAAATTGGTGGAGGCTTTACCTGGCATCATTCCGTTATGTGTAGCCCAAATGATCAAATTGTGGCATGGTGCCATTTCAAGCCAAATTTGCACTTTTGACTAAATTCTGCTTATTTTTTACCTTAAAATGATCTAGTTTGGCTCAAAATACAGTAAAAGCTTGTTTTCTATACGACAGAATGTTCAAACTGCAGAAAATAAGCACGTCTAAAAATTTTCCCAAATTTGCCTATCTTTAAGTGTTAAACATACAAAATTCTGAAATAATTTGGCTGGAATTTTGCACAAATTTTGATATTTTTGGATGCAGACGTACCAAAAACAACCCGCTCTTTCGAATGGTGCAGTCAAAATAGTTCTGGCACCCTTCTAGCAAAAAATTCAGAATGGGTTTTCTTTTCCCGCATATGGTTTTCTTTTCCCGCATTGGGTTTTCTTTTCCCATCTGTTTCGTCGAAAATTTCTCACTAACGGTAAGTGGTAGAGAGATGGGTGCACCGAGAGATGTTTTATGGCTCATTTTGAAGCTCTTCGCAAGGCCTCATGGTAGTTATCGTTAGATTTTGGATTTGTAGCTTAATAAAAATGCTACAGCGAAAATTCGAAAATTTGGGTATTTATTTCCCGCCGCACTATACCGTATGAGATTTTGTACCGTATAATACGGTACAACGTTTTTTGTACCGTATTGGCAAAGGATCTTCAAGACTAAAAAGCTTTGCTCTTTGTTGCAATTCTTATTTCTATGCCACATAAAATTCTGAACTTCTATTAATTATAATATATATATACTCATATAAGAACGCAGCATTGAGAAAACTGAAACATTTTTTAAAAAGGAGTACGACAACTATATATATGTAACATTCATTACAGTCTTACGTGCTGTAAGGATAAATCGTGGAGCTCACAGAAAAATCATACTTTCGAATTTTTCTTAGCACCGTCAAAGCTTGCAAAAGGCTGCTCCGGGTCCGGAGCTCCGGCGCACATCACTAGTGAAAACATCGTGAAATATCAAGATCATATACCGTATCCTTGCGTAAGATCGACTTTACTTTTTCGTTAAAATCGACCAAAATCTAGCAATTTTTTTTTATAAATTGAACATTTTGTTGCAACTTTTAATAAAATTGGTGTGTTTTCGATAAATTTCACTAAGTTAATTTTGAGGTACAAGCCCCCTCAAAATTTGCTGGGGACAACCCCCCAGGATCCGACCCTATGTTAATGTAAGCGCGTAAATAAAAACGTAAATTAAGCAATATGACGTAAAACCAGTTCAGCTAAAAATGGTCTTTTCTGATGTATGATCCATTAATCATCGTATTCAAAAACTTCAGTCATTTGTTTTGGAAAAAATTCAAAAATAAGGCTTGAAACTTTGAAAGTTGACAAATTTGCGCTAGAATATGCCATGCCAAAATTAGTTCAAATTGAAGTTCTATATATATATTTTGTTCAAGAATAAAAATGCTCCGATCGGCCGGGCGCCTGAACGATTCCGGACAGATATCGAAAATCGCCTCGGTTATGACCATAGGTGTATATAATTGGGGGTGGGGGGTTCCCCCCAGCCATTTTTCCAAACCCCCCAGAAATTTTTGGGGGCCCCCGGCCCCTCCCCAACTGGTGGGGGGGGGTAGTCGCGCCAAAGCCGCGAAAATTGGCCAAACATGGGGTATTTTTAGGGAAAATTTTGCAACAGTTTTCAAAAAAGCCCAAATTTTTGGCTTAATGTGTTTATTACCGCGAGAAATACACGTTTATATATATATATAACGGTTTTATGGGCGTCTAAACCATGGTTTTTTTTTGTGTTTTTTACTGTGTTTTCGCACACTTTTTCTTAGAAAAACACACTTTTTCTTAGAAAAACACACTTAAAAACACACCGAAATTTTGAGATTCAGAAGCAAAATTTTATTAATTTCTTTAAAAGTTTTGAACTACGGAAGACTGTTTCCAGAAAAAATTTTGCGCCTTCGGCGCACTTGTCTTTTCCTTCATTTTTTCAAAGCTTTAACGTCCTACCTTTGTACTTGTGTCCTTTTTCTTTTGTAATCCTCTAGTATATGTATAACTATGTATATATATAATTATACTTATTATATTAGTTTACCACATTATTTACTTTAGGCTGCAGTAAATCTCTAGCACCGTTTTCAAAAGAAAATATGGTTTACAAAATCAAAAGGTTCAACTGTTTCCATTGCGGTTTTTTACCGATTTTTAAAAATTTTCCAGCTTCTGGGGGGCTCCGCCCCCCAGACCCCCCCCTGGCAAATACATTTTCTTCGTTTTCTGTCGATGCTATTGCGCTCATTTCGTCCAAATCGACCATACACGTCAGTATCTATTGGCTTTTATCGCTAGAACGACAAAAGCCAACTAGGAATGGGCTAAATGTAGTAAAAATAGTCGTAAACGCATTTAAAACGCGAAAAATCAATTTTTAGAAAAAACACACATTTTCTTAGAAAAACACACTTTTTCTTAGAAAAACACACTGAAAAGCACAAGTCCGAATTTGAAAAAAAAACCCTGGTCTAAACTCAATATTGACCTTATTCTAGACTCAGAAACATGTTGGCAATCAAGTTTTCGAGTTTAAAAACAGTGTCTAAAGTTAAAATTACTTAGTGATTTCATGTTTTTAGGCATTAGCAATGGCTGAAAATGCGATTTTTGGCATAAAAATCGAAAAAAGTTTGGGGGAGGTTTGGGGGGTCTAAAAAGGCCCCCCCCCCAAAATTCCGGGGGAGGGGGCGCGCCCCCAACCCAAATCCCCGTTACATCTGGGTGTGGCTGCGAAAAAAGTGGGGTGGAGGTTTGGAAAAAGAGGGAGGGGGGTCGCAAAAAGTCGATTTGGGGGGAGGGGTAAGAAAAATTTTGGAGGGAGGGGGTCGGTGAAAAATCGTTTTTCTTTAAAAGTTGAAAAATTTTCTCAGTTTTCAGCTACTTTTAGCGATTTTTAAGGAAATTAAGCGAATTTTAACAATTTTTCGCTAATTTGTCGGAAATTTGTCGAATTTTTTGCCAAAAATTCTGGTAGAGGGTTGAACATTTTTAGGGGGGAGGTTGGCCAAAGGCGGATTTGGGTGAAGGGGTAGAAAAAATTTGTTAGGGGGAAGGGTCGGAGACCTCACGCTACCAATCCCCAGGTTTCTTTTCTTATGCAACAAGCCGCGTCTCTTTAGCTTGTTCCCTGAGCCCTCGCGCTGTGGTTATGTTACCCCCACCCAGACCCAACCCCCCCCCCTGGTCTTTTTGCAGCCAAAAAGTTAGCTAAATTTTGCCCAAAAATGGTGTGTTTTGAAAAAATTTTCTCAAATTTTGACTTAATTGCTTTAAAACCGCGTAAATACCTGAAACTATCAAAACAAGCCTTGTTTTGACGATAAAGGAGTTAAAGTACAGGAAATTTTACATTTTTAGGCCATTTTTTGGATTTTCAGTGGTCCCAATGTTGCGGGGGGGTGGGGGCCCGGACCCCCCCCCCCCCTCACATTTACTGACATTTAGTGGGCTGACCACCAAAATTCCACATTTTCCTCTCTCCCATAGTTTCCTTTGGAGGGGGGGGGGGGGGGTTGGGGGGGGTATCCCCCCCCCCCCCAAAATTTTTGACCAAATTTACACCCCCCCAGATTTTTTTGACTTACCCTCCCCCAACTTTTGGCTACCCTCCCCCGACCCCCCCAACGATTTTTGGACCCAAAAAGTTAGCTAAATTTGGTCGAAAAATGGTCATTTTTTGAAAAATTTTTCTAAAATTTTGACCTAAAATCGCTTTAAAACGGTGCAAAAGCGCCTAAAACGTTAAGAACAAGCCTTATTTTGATGAAAAAAGGGCTAAATTACAGAAAATTTTGCATTTTTTGGCCATTTTTCGAAATTCCTGAGGTCCGAATTCTGGGGGGGGGGGGGGTTGGGGGGGGGGTACCCCCCATCACATTTCGGAGGTCGGCCAATATTTACCCCCCCCCCCCAGACCCAAAGTTCCAGGGAAACTATGCTCTCTCCCAACCAAAATTTCGTTGAAACTATGCTAGTGGGGGAGGCTAGAATTATCAATTGCGGTGGATCCAGGGTTTGACAGCATAGCTTCGTTCATCCTTCCACAACCTAAATTTCCTTGCATGTAAGAAGTAAATGAAGAGTTATGAAAAGACTATTTTTCCGTTAAACACACCGAGATCAGGCAAAATTAAGCTTGAAATTTTGTTTATTGAATAGACGTAAGACATAGAAAGATAGAGCATGTATAATTGCACTTCGACAACCCTCTGGGAGTGCCTATCTTTAGTACATGTTAAATTTGATTGGACGAAGACGTGACGCATTTGGCAATGTTTAAACCAATGGGAAGCGTGATTAGCATAAATACGATCGTGTATTGGAAAGCCTGCCAATCCCTTTTCAAAGGATGCATGTGAAATTCGCGTCGCGTCTGTCGCGTTAGTTGTCTGTGTGTTGTCAAGCCGGTTAGTTTGGTTCAGTTAGAGTTTTGGTTGGGTGTTGTTCTGCTCTCTAAGAGTGTGTCTCTCTTCTAGCCTCAAATCGTTTTGAGTGAAGTGCTTGTCAAGGGAAGTTCCTGTGATTCAGCTAACTGTGTGCTTGATGAACTGAAAAGGTCACGGTTGGCATTTTTTTCGCCCAGTTAGCCAGGAACTGGATTAATCTGTGGATCTACTGGTTTAGCTGCGACGACGCAGTAGCTGTTTATCTCATTCCAGGCCCAGAGCTCTAAAATTCTTTCCATCCGCTAAAACGGGCAGCCCGATTAGCAGCCAAAATGATCGAAGAAACTGAAACCTTACGACAACAGGTGATGATAAATCAGTTTACAGTGGCAACGGGTTGTACTGCTGAGCAGGCTCGACAGATTCTTCAGTCCACTCGCTGGGAATATGATGTAAGTTTATTGGTTTATTTTGTCATTTCCATTCAGGAATTTAACGGTTCGAGTTTCTCTTCGCAACTGTCGTGGCGGGGGATGGATTTTATAAAAACTTCATAGTATATCATTCATTTTTACGGTTTTTAAAATGGGCGGGGCAAGGCCAAGTATAAATCTACCTAAATCTTTAGCGGAAAATAGGTATATTTAAGGTTAACGCAAAAATAGCTCTTTTTAAGCTAAAAATGAGCTTAAAAATCCAAACTTAGCTAGAAAAAACAGAGTTTTTGAAAATTTGTCCTCGAAAACTTAATTTTTCGACACTTGGGCGATCGCCAAAGTGTGGGGGTTGCCGAAATTGGGGGACTTCCAAATTTATATATATATATATATATAGGGCACTGCCCCTTCCCACTAAAAAATGCCAGTATAGGTATATCATAGATTTGAAGTAGAGATGCACCGGCGCCGCCACTACCGGGGCCGGGGCCTTAAAGGCAGAACGTAGCTCAATTTTTGAGAATTTTAACAGGCCACGAAAATCTAGTACAAACGCTATATTAATGTAGTTTTCAAAGTACGTAATATTCAATATTCTTGTCGCCATTACAGGAAAGCATTTTTGTATGACATGGGTGCCCAGATCCACCTGCATTTGCGTTTTGTCCGTTTTAGAGAATTTCGGAGGACCCTTTCTGACGTGATCAGTTGAAACGGGATTTTGCGGGACGAATTATTAATTTAATATTTTTTCCGCTTCCAAGTCAGCACATTTGTTTAAATTATCGATGACCGGTGCCTACTCCTTTCATCAGCGAAAAGACCATTATGTAGAGTGGGTTTTGATAGTTTTTATCGCTTTTTGTTACTGATACATACCTCTGTGCGTATGTTTACGTGAATCGTCGATATGTCATTGGTGTTTTTTGTTTTCAGCATGCTCTGAGCGTGTTTTTCCAAGAAGTTGCCATTCAGCACAATCCCAATCTTGTACGTCACCATGCTGGTGGACAGGTGGGACAAGTAGGTGCCCAGGTTATTTTATACAGTTGTTTATATCTTCGAAGTATATACCACAAATGTGCTGTTGGTGCAGTGGTTGGTGGTTGTTGTTGGTGCGTGGGTGCATACAAAGTATCTGGGGTCCGTTGCATGAGAGTGAATAGTTGATAAGCCTAGCAGTCTTTTTCTGCATGGTTACTTCGCTAGAGTCCACGATGTTAGCCGTTTTCGATACGGCTCTGTAGCCTGGATTTCTTTAGCCGAAAAAAGTGTGGGTGGGAGGGGGAGGTCCAAATCTGGGGGAGGGGATAGAATGGATTTAAAATGCTGAAAATGCAGTAACAATAGCTTGTTTTCTATATATTCTACATATGTAATGCCATAACTAAGCTACAAGCGCTCAAAAAACTTTTAGTACGTACCAAAATATTCGGTTCTAAACTTCTAAGTTTTACCGAAAATCCTAAATATATAATTGGGAATTTCTAAGCACCCTAGGGGGAGCTAATGGGAGAAAGCTGGAAAGATTTTGAATATTTTACCGAAAATCCTAAAAATTTGGGAATTTCTAAGCACCCTAGGGGAGCTAATGGGAGAAAGCGCAGAAACGCAGTTTTTTCTTGGAGACATTATTAGATCTCCGACGAAGCCTCAATGTTTTGAAAATTTGGCTATTTTTGGAAGAATTTAAGCACCATGGAGATACCAGGCTGATACCCAAAATCTGGAATGGTGGTGATTTGAAGGCGACGTCTGACCTCTACCCCTCCACCAAAAATATTCTGCTCTGCGCTGTTGCCATTAGATCCGATCCTTAGACTGAATAAGACCAGCTGTATATACGTACGCAGCAACCCTTAATTGCATGGTCTAAATTCTCATGGCCTGGACCATTTCGGTTGAGGACTACTGGCCTTACTTACGTGTAGAAATGGTCGAAGACGAAAAAAGGGAAAAAGACTAAACCAACCTCTCCCCAAAAATGCCCCCTGCCCGGATATTTGGCACAGATTCCTTTCCATCATAGTTTATTCACTGACTGATTTGTTGCGCAGAGCTGGTTCTGCTAAAGCTGTGCTGGTGGGATTCTAAGGGCCAGTATAAAATGCAGACGCAGACCAGCAGACTTGGGTATAAAACGCAGACTTTGATGCAGACGCAGACTCGGGTATATATAAAAAGCAGACGCAGACCGTACTAAAAGTATAAAATGCAGACTTTCTTGCAGACCTGCAGACTAGGGTATAAAATGCAGACTTTGTTATGAAATGCAGACTTTTGAGCAGACTTGCAGACCGGGGGGTATAAAAGCAGACTTGGGTATAAAATGCAGACTTGAGTATAAAATGCAGACTATTGAGCAGACTTACTGATCGTGATATAGAAGGCACGCTAGGCTATAAAATGTAGACCAGTCAGCAATTAAAGCAGGCTCCGGTATAAAATGTATTGCGTGCAGATTTTGGTGTAAAATATGCAGTATGGTCGGTAATAAGCAGACGCCGGTATATATAATTAAAATTTAATTTAATTTCATTGCATTAAATGTTTACTTTTCTGACAACGTACATACGTATATCAAATCTAAAAAAATCAAAAATCGAATTTTTGCTGCCATTTCCGCACATGAAGTCCGATCGAAATTTTGGCATGTATCATCTGGTAATGAACCCCCCCTCTGTATGTGGTGCAAATTTCAAGCCGATAGCCCTTGCGTAGCGAGAGTTTTGTTCACAAATTCACAAAAAATCAGCTACGGATATTTTCTTTTCATGCATAAATAGACATATATAGTCCCTAGTGTTATTATGTATAAAAATTTGGACCCCTAATTTTTTTGAACAGGCTTAACTTCGAATTTCGGTTCTGGGTCCATGGTCCAAGGTGGCTGGCTGGCTATCCAATTCTCTTAACACTATTTATTGACTCCAGGAAGCAAGAAATTTAGTGTTATATTGCTCTAATAAGCACAGCGCAAAAAGTGTGGCGTAGTAATTTTGCATGCTCAAGTGACTTGGTCTAGGATCACGTGACCTTGGTCAGGGTCATGTGACTGGTCAAAAATTTTATTTCAAGGCCCAGGAAGCCTAAAAACTTTCTTATATAGGTTTTTAGGAGCGTAGAATTCAAATTTGGCATTAATTTTCATGTAGCTTTAGCCCACTTATTTGATCCTGACCCCCCCCCCACCCTTGGGTCCTGTGGGTCGGGGTAATCACTAACAGCCGGTCACTGAGTCGGACGGGTCTGAGGCTGGCCTATCCCTAGTGGGGGGAGGTGGGGGGCCGCCCCCCATTCGGCGACCTCCCCCCCATTCGAGGTGCCCCCCATTGTTTTTTGCTCAAAAACGCGTGTAATTACACACTTTTTTCTGGAAAATAGCAAAAAATTATGGCGACTGTGTAACGTTACACCAAAATTTTGGACAAATTTTGTCAAATGGTCGAAGCTTTTTCCAATGCGCATTCATTTGTTTCCACAGATTTACGAGTTATGGTCGAACGAGTTGGGTCTCGGCGGATACCGGGCCTGCGGTCTGCTCAAAAATCTGCATTTTACACCCGGGTCTGCTTTGTAAACCCGGGACTGCAAGTCTGCTCAAAAGTCTGTACTTTATACCCAAGTCTGCATTTTATACCCTAGTCTGCTTCTTATACCCCAGTCTGCAAGTCTGCTCAAAAGTCTGCATTTTATACCCGAGTCTGTTTTCAGGTCTGCGTTTTATACCCAAGTCTGCGTCTGCATAAGTCTGCTGGTCTGCGTCTGCAGTTTATATTGCCCGGTTCTAATCACTTGAGATCGGAACCTTGGAGCCCTTTCCTTCCTTATTTCAGTGAAGGATATATATATATAATATGTATACACTTGCGAAACTGGAATCCATTTGGCTTTTCTGTACTACCAAGTCTGCTACTTGCTTGGACACCGTCACTTTTAATATATAGGCTCTTTTTGGGAACACTTTTTGAGAACAATTTTTTTCCTCAAGCTCAATATCAGACCTTTTGTGTAGATGTAATATATTCGTACGAACCAGTGGATGCGTGAAAGCATCTTTGCACACAATCCTTCTAAGTATGTCAGTTTTCCATCCCCTTTGTTCACGGGACAGAATTTTGGACCGACTTTAATTCTCTGGAGGATTCTAGACCACTTGCATTACGTGCATATATACGTAAGTGAGATTTATACGGACGTGGTGTATTTCTATAAGTTTAGCTTTGCTGTACTGGACCTCCAGTGGCTGTCAGTGACAGTGATCGTTCAGGCTTAGGCTCTTTTCCATCCTTCAGTTCCGTATGTCTGTCTGATTGGAAGGTGAGAAAGAAAATGGAGAAGGACCGGTCTTGTATTACTGACTCTTTGAAGGCTCTTAGAGCTCAAATGCATGTACATTTATGAAGGCTCACGTAATAACATATACTTAAGCTTACATATATACCACGTAGGCACGTTTAGAACTGATACAAATTCAGTTAGGATACGTACTTTTAGCTTTTAGAAATGCATGAAGATTACGTACTTATGGTGTCGTTTCCTACGTACGTATATTCATCTCATATCCGTGTATGTTCCCATGCAGGGCTTTGACTTGGACTGGATGGCGCCAGACACATGGCCTTGTATGTATGTAGCAGTTTTCTGAGTGTGTGAATGATAACGAATTGGTTTAATAATTTGCTTCTTTGCTTCTAGGACAGAGAATAGGACTGGGCATTTACTTATTGGGGGACGTGCTCTTTAGGCTGTGCACATACAGGCCATAAGGTTGAAGCCTTGCCTTGCTAAACTCTGTACGAGATATAATATTATGCGTACTTGGGTATATACATAAATACGTTTACATCTAGAGTTCATCAAGGTTTATATCTCTTATCCAGAAATATATATTGAGCACTGTTGTACATACATCCAGAAATATATATTGAGCACTGTTGTACATACACGTATATATATAATTTTCTTTTCTACATACGTATTTCTATGCTGGCCAGGCCTGGCTATGTGCTGAGACTGAGCAATAAGCTGTGCATATTTTATGTACTCAGGATCTGGGGACCCTTTTGCCAGTAGATAATTTCCATTTCTAATTAGTGTCCGCTTCGGTGCCTCTCGCTCCTTTTACCCCTCTACGTGCAGTCGATCCACGTGTTTTAAGGAGCTGTCAAAAGGGGAAGTCTGATCTAGCCGAAACGAAAAGGGGACAAATGTACTTGAAAGCAGCAGAATATAAATGTATGTTATATGTAGCGTGTAATAATGATTGGATAGCTCCACACCAAAGTGCTTCACAAAGCCACTCAGAAACCTCGAGAAGGAAGAAGAAAATTTCGCCAGTAAAGTGAATAGATAACATACCACGCACAGAATCTAAATAATATACAGTACGTACAGCTGCTTAACTTAGCTTACGTACGTATCTTAACTTCCTAACTTACGTATCGGCAAAAGTCATGAATTTTTTCCCGAAGGGGATGCGGGGAAAACGTTTGTTCCGGTAGTTTTCCGTGCACCTTCATCATCATCATCATCATCCTTGTGACCAGGCGGTTGAGGGAACCATATTGCCGGGCTAGATACGCCCGGTACCCCCAAGGAAACCCAGGACCCCGGAAGGGTTCTTCCATAGGACAGCTAGACCATCAGAACAGTTCAGGAGCCTCTGCCGGATAGGCTCCTTTTGAGGGCAAGTCAAAATTAGGTGTTCAAGTGTCTCGTCTTCAGTTAGGCAATCAGGGCATAGGGCCGACGGACAGCCGATGGGGTCGATTTGGTTACGGTATTGCGCCAGTAGCAGGCTTTTCCCTTGAACTTTGGCAGCCCGCGCAGGCCGGAGCCCTGGGTCAACAAGTTCGCTTGACCATTGATCATTGACCTTACGTTGAGTTCTGTCGCGCTGCGTGTTTAGTTTGTGTTTGTGTGTTTGTTATGCTATTTTGTGTGTTTGTTTGTTTTAGGTTGGTGCTCCGGCCAATACACCGGCCACTCCGCCTAACTTTCCCGATGCACTGATAGCGTTTCAGAAGCTTCAGGCCTCCTCTGGAGACTGGACGAGTCCCTCGCCCTCTCTTCAGCCTCTGCCTCCTCCGCCTGGCGGCAACTGTTTCGCCGGCTCCGGGACGGTAGTCGGGGGTCTCTGGCCTCCTTCATCTCAGCAAGCTCAGGTTCTCCCTCCACCTCAGAATCCCCAGCCGCCGCCTCCACAGCCGCAGCAGCAACCAAAGGTTCTTCAGTCTTGGAATTCTATCCAGCCAGGTGACAGGTGCGTCTACGGTTTGTATATGCATATGTTTACTTTTGTATATATATGCTTACGTCAAGGCCGCACCCAGGGGGGGGGGGGGGGTCAAGGGGTCTAGACCCCCCTTTTGGGGTGACAAAATGGAAAATTCTGCTATTTCAATGGCAAAACCAGCTATTTTAAAAATATTTTCGCGCATTCGGCGCGATAATTTCTTTTTGCTAGAAATAAACGTCCAATGTACTGTTTTTGATGAAAAACGCAAAAGTTCTTTCTGCCCTCCCCACACCCCCCGTTGCGTTTTCCCTTGAACCCCCCCCCCCTTTTCAAAATCCTGGGTGCGGGCCTGGCTTACGTTTAGCTTTTAGGGGTTGTGGGAGGATTTCAGGATCGAGGACTTCCATTCAGAGGTGAATTAGGTTTTTCGAAGAAAAAATTTCCACCATGCGTGCGCTTGGGAAAGGGAGTCTTCCCCACACATGGCCCTTTCCCCCTTAGAGGAGTAAATTTTTACCTCTGCAGCAAACAAATTGTTAAAGCATTTTTCACAAATATTTGCCCCCCCCAAATTTTTAAAAATTACCAAAGGAAAAAGCCGGCAGCTCATAATTGGTTTTGTCAATGTCACTTTGTCAATTCAAATCGTGGATACAGATCTTTTAACTACAAAATTACACCAGATTTTAGTAGAATTTTCCCCCTCAGTAACTTCCCTTTGGGGATTTAGGTGGAGAATAACATCGCTGTTCCACGAACTATCGCGCCCCTACATAATATGGGTGTAAAGGCGTCTGCGCGGCTCCCTGGAGACCGTGTTGGCCTGGTGCCAGCTAATTAGAGGTCCGGGGGTGGTAAAAAGGTTACCATCGTCTGGGGTTTTTTCACTGGGGGGGGGGGGGGGGGGCGGCCCCCCCACTTTTTGGGTTTCCCCCCACTCGTTCCCCCCCCACTTTTTTGGGCTTCCCCCCCCCACTCACCATAAGGGGCCCAGAAAATGTCAAATTTTTAAGATTTTTGGTCAAAATTTTCAAAAATTTTCCGGCTTCGCCGGAATTTTTTCGTCAAAAATGGTCTATTTTGGTGGTAAAACTCAATTTTTGAGCACTTTTAAGCTTAGTTATAGCAGTATATGTGGAAAACAGGCTTTTTATACTGTATTTTTGGCATTTATATCCCATTTTACTCCCCCCCCCCCACTTATTTTTGCCTAGAAAAACCCCAGATCGTAAACAACTCGAGTAGTACTACAAGTACCACCATACTTTTGGTTCCAATTCGAAACTTCGAAATTTTGCACTAGGCGATAGTTACCGTGCGTTTGTTTTTTTTTCTGAGTATATAAATAACGCTTTTTGGAAATGCATTTTACGGCGAAGTGTTGGAACGATGTAGGCATTTTGGACCCATACTACTATTATATGTTGGTAGACAGGATCCCCCCATGCTACCTTTTTTGGTCATTTTGGCACCTGGCCAATTTTGGCTCTGTGCCAAGGTCCCAAAGTCGGACTTTCGCTATTTTTCGCAAATTTTGGTCACACTTTTCTAGAACTGGGTAGAAGCTGGAGAGGTCTAGTATCTTTTTTTGAAAATTACCAGTAGGGGTGCATAAAGCAGGCCTCATACTCTTCCTACTTTTCCTACTTTTTTCCTACTTTTTCTTCATTCCTACTTTTTTCCTACTTTTTGCTGAAAATTCCTACTTTTTCCTACTTTTTTGGTACAGATCAGAAAAATTTCAAAGTGTCCTTAACGTTACTTTAAATCACCGGATTTCAAAAAATTCTGCGCCTTCGGCGCTATTATGTGTTTTTGTCGCTACCCTTTTTTGTAAGGGTGGACTAGGCAATCACATTTTTGTTTCCATGATTCCACCTGTTTATGGGCACGACCAAAAATGTAGAAAGCAATATTGTTTTCTTTATATCTTACAAACTCTTCAAGATAGCTATCATAAAGTACACATTTTGTGAACCGGAATGACGAAATTTTTCTCTTCGTGAACAATCATTTTTGAAATTTCCACTGCGATTATGCCGCTTCTGTAAGTACAGAAAGATTGGTATATACATGCTGCTACCACAATTTTAGCGCTTATCACTAATATGCCTAATAAAATGCAGAAAAACCATGATTTGAAAACATTGGCAGTTGAGGTTTATTTATTTTAACTCATGCGTGAGCAGAAAGAAACGTTTACATAATTGAAAGCCAGTCACCCTGCCCCATATGTTACCCTCAAAACACACAAAGAATTGTTAATTCGCACCGAAGGCGCGAAAATTTTTGTTTATTGTGTTTTTTCTCCTTTCTGCTACTTAATTTTTGACCTTCGAAACCTGAGTGGGGGAGCGGCCGCACCCTTGGGTGAGACCCTGGTCGACACTATGAAAAATAAACAATGGAAACCTTTGAAAGATTTTTTGAATAAAAATTTGAGGAGTTTTACGACATGAAAACAATCCATAATAGCAGTTTTTTAAAAAAGATTTTAATTACGTACATATATAAAGGCCGAGAAAATATTTTGAAATTGATGGACACTGGATATCCGGATAATTGTTTTATCCGGATAATATGCAATTTGAGAAACATATCCGGATATATATCCGTATATCCGTTTACATTTCAGTCAAAACAATGAAAAATTAGCAAATTTTTGACAAAAATTTCAAAAATTTCAAAATATTTTTCAAAAATTCCTCTGAAAATATTTTTGAAACGAAGGTTGCGGCTTGGTTGCATGATAGACATTCATAGCCTGCCGAAAAATTGAAAATTTAACTGCAAAATCGAAAAATTTTCTTGCAGTCCTAAGTTTGGAATAGGAGGATATCAGGATATGAAAAAATTTCGAAATTTTTAGTCAATTGTGGCCTATTTAAGCACTAAATCCGCATATTTTTGGCGGTTACTATAAAAATAGCTCTATTTTTAGCCTGTCTTTAGAAAATTTTTGAAAAAATTTTGAAAAATTTTCGCCCCCCCCCCCCTGAAAATGACTCGCCCTCAGAGGGCCCCCGCAAGAAAAACTGCCTAGAATAAGCCCAGCCGTCGGCGCAAAAAATCTTTAAAATTGAATTCAGACGCAAATGCTCTGCAGGCGGGAAAATTTAAATATATATTTCAGATAACAGGCGCAAAAATTTTTAAAAATTAAAACAAGCGCAAAAAGTTAAAAGTTTGAACTAAAAATGCGCCGCAGGCAGGGGCGGATCCAGGGGGGCGGCCCCTCGTCGCGATTCGAATGTACATAGGAAAAATTAAGGAGAGAAAGAGAGGAAAAAGGGCAAAAAGCCAAAAAATTCGGCGGCGCAAATTTTCAACTTTTTAACCGCATATTTATTGAATTTACATATGAACAAAAAGCTTGAAATGAATGCATCCGATGTTTCGGAGAAAATTAAGCCCCCCAGAAAGCCCCCCAAACCCCCCCCGCTGGAGAAATTTTACCGCCTCCCGTCACCAAATCCTGGACCCACCAGTGGCCGCACGCGAGAAAAATTAAAAACCGAGCTATTTTTAGTTTTCTGCATTGAAAATAAAAATGAATCTTGAGGATTTGAAAATGGATATAATTGCAAAAACTAGATTTTTCCAACTAATGGACGGCTTTACTCCCAGTCCCCCGGTAGAATTCTATTGTGGGGGCAATGTCACGAAAAATGTTACGAAATCCTGGACACTCCAGCTTTTCAAATTAAAGCAAAATTTATTTCCGTACCTTCATTCATTTTCGTATTAGAGTGCGGACCTCTATCAGCAAAAATTCCTACTTTTTTCGGAAAATTCCTACTTTTATTCCTACTTTTTCCTACTTTTTTACAAAATATTCCTACATTTTTTCCTACTTTTTTGATTTTGAGTGGTATGAGGCCTGATAGAGTAACGAGGGGGATTTTTTAATTTTGCTCCCTAGCTTTCAGGAGATGGGCCCAAACTTTGCATTTTTTTGGCCTGTTTGGGCGATAAGTCCCACTTTTACTAGAAATGGCCTAAAAGTCACTAAAAATGGCGTTTTTCGGCCTTGGGGTGGTACCCATATATAGTAAATCGGGGTCGCTGACAACGATGAGCATACTGCCGATACCGCCCGAAGTGACCACTGGTCAGCATGGCTCCCGTGGTTCCTCGCCCAGGGTCAAAGTTGGGAAAACTCACTCTAAACAACGTTTTTCGGCGTTTTGGTCGGGGGCAAATATAGTAAATCGACTACGCTCGTTTCAATGGGCATATTGCCGAAACCGATGGAAGTGACCACTGGTCACTACAGCCTATAGGGCCTATTGACCACTGGTCAAACGGCCTAAAACTGCGTTTTTCGGCGTTTTGGTTGGGGCGTATATAGTAAATCGACTACGCTCGTTTCAATGGGCATATCGCCGAAACCCACGGAAGTGACCACTGGTCACTACAGCCTATGGGGCCTATTGACCACTGGTCAAACGGCCTAAAACTGCGTTTTTCGACGTTTTGGTCGGGGACATATATAGTAAATCGACTATGCTCGTTTCAATGGGCATATCGCCGAAACAGATGGAAGTGACTACTGGTCATTACAGCCTATGGGGCGTATTGACCACTGGTCAAACGGCCTAAAACTGCGTTTTTCGGCGTTTTGGTCGGGGGCATATATAGTAAATCGACTACGCTCATTTCAACGGGCATATCGCCGAAACCGACGGAAGTGACCACTGGTCACTACACCTATGGGGCCTATTGACCTCTGGTCAAACGGCCTAAAACTGCGTTTTTCGGCGTTTTGGTCGGGGGCATATATAGTAAATCGACTACGCTCATTTCAACGGGCATATCGCCGAAACCGAAGGAAGTGACCACTGGTCACTACAGCCTATGGGGCCTATTGACCTCTGGTCAAACGGCCTAAAACTGCGTTTTTCGGCGTTTTGGTCGGGGGCATATATAGTAAATCGACTACGCTCGTTTCAATGGGCATATCGCCGAAACCGACGGAAGTGACCACTGGTCACTACAGCCTAGGAGCCCTATTGACCACTGGTCAAACTGCCTAAAACAGCGTTTTGGGATGAACCGGATTTAGAGTTACCGTTTATTTCTTCGAATGGCACTCAAAAGTATGTTTTTAGTCAGCGCTTATATTTATACAATGGTTGAAATTATTGTTAACCCATGGGCGTATCCAGGGGGAGGGTTTTGGGGGTTGAAACCCCCTCCTTTTGGGTTAACTTTTATGAATACTCCATTACAAAAACTGCAAATTTTTGTCAAAACCCCCTCCTTTTCAGCAAATTTTAGTTAAAACCCCCTCCTTTTCAAAATCCTGGATACGCCCCTGTGTTAACCGGATCACTGCTGTCATGGCTTACTGAGCCTGATTTGCAGGTTGTGTATAGTTTATATGCTTACACAAATGGCGTATATAATGCCATGATGCATTAGACGCTTGGAGGACAATCTTTAAAAGGACAGAAGGACAAGAAACAAAAATGCTCCTCTGGAGCATGAAAAAAGTAATATGGGTGATGGTGAGGTTGCAAAATCAAGAGAGGACTAGTCTTTAAAATGCTTAATATGGGGCTAGGTTCAAAAATAGAAGAGGACTAGGTTGTGAGCGAATTAATATGGGCACAGCTTCGCCGAACAACCCATATTCGCGGGATTTCACGCTTCGTCTTAGCTTTTGTCGCATACAGAGCTATCAATTTCAGTCAGTCATAAGAAATTTAAGAAGTTGAATACGTACTCATTCTGACTTTTTCCTAGGCAAAAATTTCTGGGGGGGGGAAGTCTGGGGGGGTCCCCCCCCCAGGTCTGGGGGGGGGGAAGAAAAATTTTTAGAAAAATGTCTAAAAATATCTATTTTTTGCTGCTGAGCTAAAAAATTCACTATTTTTAACTTAAATTTAAGCTTAAAATAGCTAAAAAATGCTTAAAAATGGGTAAAAATCCGGCGAAGCCGGAAAACATTTTCAAAATTTGCCCTAAAAACCCTATTTTTCCGGGCACTTTAGGGTAGGGGGGGGTTCTGGGGGGGGAAGGCCCGATTCCTGGGGGGGGGCGAGGCAAGTGGGGGGGGGGGGTAGGAAAAGGCGAGGCGTTGAATTCAGTTGTTTGCATATTCGTACTCTGTTAGACTAGCTAGGAATACGTATGTGCGTAAATTATCATCATTTGGTCGGGTTGAACTGCGGCAAGCAACGAGAGTATGACTGATGGGGAGAGACATAGGTTAGCACCCTCATATAGTCTCTTGGCTGAGTAGCCCGGCAATAACAACAACAATAACAAGAGATCTAAGGACATGAGGCTAAAGCTATTGGTTCAAGCAGGGAGGAAATAGAAGGTCAAAGTCCTAAGATTATTCTTGAAATAAAACGCACTGGTTAGTATAAAACGTTTCTCGAAGAAAAAGTTTAACTATGTATAAACTAAACGTAGCGTGGATGGATATGCACACTGATATACATTTATAAACCGCGAATATGGGTTGTTCGGCGAAGCTGTGCCCATATTAATTCACTCACAACCTAGTCCTCTTCTATTTTTGAACCTAGCCCCATATTAAGCATTTTAAAGACTAGTCCTCTCTTGATTTTGCAACCTCACCATCACCCATATTACTTTTTTCATGCTCCAGAGGAGCATTTTTGTTTCTTGTATAATATATATCAATGTATAATCGCCGCCATGCGATAGTAACTAATAGCACAACCAACTGATGAACGGATCAGCGGCTTTACGTCATATACTTTCTCTGGGCAGATTGTCGTAAATTCTATGCGTTGTGCGTACGTACGATGCCTTGACAGAAAACCAACTCACTTCTTCGTTACACCTTTCTTTTGTCACTCCACCGTCTGTAGGATGACAAGGAGTCCACAGCTGTCGTGGAAAAAGAGCTGGCCAAAACAAACATTCCACTCAAAATTAAATCTGAGCTGGGAGTATATATGTTATTTTTCGTAGCAGTTGCTGTGCATAGTGCGCACAATTAATACATAGTTATGCATAATATGGATGCTTGCATATTTGTGGGCTTACGGATGTATGCGTGTAATAAGCTCTGACAACTGTCAAAAACTTAGGAACGATCTGGGGGCCTCCTGTGAATTTATTTACTGCTGCGCATTCCGGAGACAGCATCCGTTTGGAGCACAGTAGCTTAGCAGCTGTCAGAAAGAATAATACGAGGAAGTATTAGATATCAGATTCATCCTGGGTTTCAGGGCCAGGCTGTGGTCAAGGTGTCCATTCCATCAGTGGTTCATTCCGTCCTTCGCAAATGTGGATTTTTTAAAACAGTCGTCAGACTTTTAAAACATGTCATGTAGAAGTGAGCCAAGGATTTTTCGATGCAGGACTGCGTCTATTCTGTCTCATGAGTACAATTTTCTGGCATTTTTTAGGGTTTTGAAAGTGGGGGAGCGAGCCGAATGTAAAATATATCGAAATTTTTAGCGAAAAATTAGCATTGTAAGATAAAAACGCAAAAAGTCTCTGTTTGTAAGCTTAAAATGAGCTTATAAGTCCATAAATTATCTAACAATTGAGAAAATTTTTGAAAATTTGACCTCCAAACCCTAAATTTTTTACACTTTTGGGCGACCCCAAAAAAAGTGGGTGTGAGCTTGCCGAAAAAGGGGGGGGGCTCCGAAAAGTGGAGAGGGGACCGAAAAGTGGGCCCCCACCACTAAAAAAATGCCAGACTTTGCAACTTACTGTGTAAACTCCCATTTGTCAAAGACTTTGCAAATTTAGCACACGGATGCTGTTTATCCTCTGTTTTTGATTATAATCATACTGGATTATGATCGTGTTTTTGGATCCCCAAGAAGGAATCCGAACTAGTCTATTTTGTGAGTGGGGTTTGATGAGTTTATGCAACATTCTGGCTTATCCCTACTGGAGGGAGGGCGGCGACCTCACCCCCAGGCGCGTAGCCAGGGGGGGAATGGGGGGAATTCCCCCCCCGAAATGGTGTTGCCCCCCAGAAATGTTTTCCTGCACGTATGTAAACGCCTATTTTTCAAAAAATTTTCGCGCCTTCGGCGCGAACTATGTGTATTATACCATTGTAATACGTGTTTCGCACTAAAAAATGAGTACTAATTGCTCTTATTGGTGTACTTTGACCACCTTCTGCATCATTTGGGTGCATAAACAAGCATTGTGCCTTAAATATTATTGTAGTTTCAACGAATGCTCTGTAAAAATTCCACGAAGGTCACGAAATCCCATCCGGAAAAATTTTGCATTTCTCCCCCGAAATTTTTTTCTGGCTACGCTAGTGCTCACCCCCCCCCATAAAATGCTGGCCCCAATAAATTCCGACCTCCACCTTTTTCAAATTTTTCAAAAATGCTTAAAAATAGCTATTTTTTGCTGCTGAGCTAAAAATTAACAATTTTTAACAATTTAAGCTTAAAATAGCTTTTCAAAATTTCCGGGCACTTTACAGTTCTGAGGGGGGAAGTCCGGGGGGCAACCCAAGCCTAGGGGCACAGGAGAAAGCCAGAAAAACATATATACAAACTTGGAAACGATTTCGCAAAAGGTATAGTATAGCTCAAAACAAAGTTATTTTTTGCGAAGTTCGCAACCTCTGCGAACTTCGCGAAGCAATAGACATTTCGCTAAGTTCAGAGACGTTCGCGAAATAGTTAGCTAGCGAATCTGAAGGTTTTCTCCATATCTACCAAAAATAGACAGAAAAATCTAATTTGGTTCCTTTCACGAAGTTCGCAAAAGCTTAGCGAAGTTCGCCAACTTTTTACGAAGTTCCTTTAAACTTCGCTAAAATCCTCACGAAAATCGCTAAAATCTTGGCGAATTTCTCGAAAATATGCAAACTTCGCTTAAGTTTTGGCGAATTTCTCGAAATTATGCGAACCCCCCAATAAAAAATTGCCACGAAATAATAAATAAATATATACGTGCAAATATATGCGTGCATAAAACGTATACTGAGCCTTTGTTTTTTCTTTATTTCTAAGATGCTTTGTAATAATACCTCACGTCACGTTGCAAAAAATATTTCACGGACCTCCGCCAAATTTTGGCACTCCCGGCCACCGACTCCCTGCCAATCTATTAGCTATAAATACATAATATCAAGTTGACTATTGTAGTATTAGAACGAAATATATATATATAGTTCATGATTAAACTGAACTCGCTGCTTTCCATGTGATCTGACAGTAATCTTTTGGGTTGTTCAGATCTAAAAAATGGAGCCAGATTGTTATAGGAAAAGCAAGGGCGGTTATGTTGGCTACAGAGGGACCCGATAATTTTCTTGTGTCGTCGTGTTTTAACTCGGATGGCTTAAATCCCTTTTCTTTTATCGAGTTATATACACATACTTTTGGCTAGGCTTTATATACTTGGCATAAAGTGCTGTAGCTTTTTACTTTTGCCAAAGTTAAGCATACGTACATAGAAAGGGGGGAATGTCTAAGGCTCCTATCTACATTTATAATGTGCTTGCGTTCGGTGGCTGGCAAAGTTCTCTGTCTGTTTCTCTTTTTTTGAAATAACTAATTTGCTTTGACTCAAACTCTCGGCTTCGTCGTTGCAATTTTAAAGAGCATAGTCCCCCAGTTCCCTTCGCTCCCTCTGGAGTTGCTTTGACTTTCCCTTTCCATAATGCCGATCCTCTGCATTCTCTGGGGACCGTTTATTAGGAGAGAATGCTGAACCTTGCACCCTATGCCTGCTGGAACTTCTGGACTGACGTATAGATAAGATGAGACGTACCTATATACAGATCACGGATATAAATTCTAATTTAATTGGCATCAAAATTCTGAATACAATATAACAAGTAGCAAAAATGCTCCGCACACAGTGAGGATAATATGTGTGTTGGGCCAATGTCTATCCTTTAGAATTCGGTTGAGAAAGGCATAAATCCGACACAGCAAAAAAGCTGCTCAGCTCATTAGACTTTTCATTTGATACCAAATTTGACCGCTTTTGAAAAATTTTATTTTTGACCCAAAATCGCCTAAGTCCCCACCCCACCCCACCACAGCACTCTGCAGCCACTTTCGGCACGCAGTTCTATGACAAAAGTTGCTCAGCTCACTTAGGGCTTTCATTTGATACCAAATTTGACCACTTTTGAAAAACTTTATTTTCGACCATTTGACCCTCCCACCCGACTGACCCGTCAAACGGCAAAGTAGAACCAGCCCAGCAATATATGCACGTCGGACGGCAAATCGGATACCGGGGGGCAACCAGAAAACCCCTATAGACAAAGTTTTGAGAGGCCAGGTGGAGACTACTATGGACCTCCAGGAAGTTATTTCCGACTTGACCCTTCCGACGGCAAAGTGGAACCAGCCCAGCAAGATGGGTGGGCCTGACGGTAAAACTGGCTGCGGGAATCGATTCTCCGTGCCAGAAAACCATTGTATGGAAGATTTGAGCTTTCAAAGTTGAATAGATAGCGAGAATTTTCGATTTTTCATTTTTCGAATTTTCACCATTTTTGACGGGCCACTGTGGTCGCTAGGGAAGTGATAGAGAAATGCAACCTGGACCGTTAGTTAGTTCAATATATGTAATTTCTGAATATAAAAAGAAATCAGGTACAGCTCGTAACGTTCGACCTGAGCGACGACCACAAAAATGGTCACTTTTCGCTATGAGCCGACTTTGCGGCGCCACTGCGGCGCTGTGGCGCAGCTGCGGCGCAAAAAAGTTGTGATTCTTAAATTCTTTAGAGGGTACTACTAGACCCTATAGCCCTTTAGGTTGGCCCACCGCTGCAGATCACCTGTCTACAAACCTTGGGTACTGGGGCCGAAACTGGGATGCTTGCCGCTGATCCTGTCAGGGTGGCAAATTTTCTGAGGGAGTGCGGTTTCTACGGAGACCGCCTGATATAATGGGAAGACCATTGGTGCCCGGAGAGAAGGAGAAGAAGAAGACTTTTTAACGGTAAGTGATACGGGGCTGAAACTTCACAGACATACTAAACTCGATGTGCTCTACAATTTGCTCATGAAATCTGCGCAGGATTTTGCGCAGCTTCTGCGCAGCTTATTTTACACTGTCTCTAGCCACTTTTCACACATATTATAGGGGTCGCTCCCGCGACCCCTATAATGTATCTTATTCCATGCTAGCCAGGCTTGGAGCTCTGCCGTCGTTCAACCTTCTGCCATTCTGCAACTTTATATACCAAAAATGAATAAAAACAAGAAATAATCACTTGGCTGAACGAAAACTACATTGATTAATGCAGTATTTTACCCGATTTCGTGATCAGTTAAAATTTTTCGAAATTTACTGAGCTGCTTTCTGCCTTTAAAGGCCCCGGTTTTGGGGCCGCAATTTGGACATTTGGACCTGGCATTTCGGCCATTTGGTGGTGCCCATAATAGTAAATCGGGGTTGCTGAACACGATGAATGGATACTGCCGAAACCGCGAAGTGACCACTGGTCAGTATATTATGGCCCCGTAGCACCTTGCCAGGGTCAAAGTTAGGGTCAAAGTTGGAAAAGTCACTAAAACAGCGTCTTTTCGGGGTTTCGGTTGGGAAGCACATATAGTAAATCGACTACGCTCGTTTCAATGAGCATATTTTCAGAACCGACGGAAGTGACCCCTGGTCACTATGGTCTAGGTGGCCTATTGACCGGTAGTGGTCAAACCCCAGAAAACAGCTTTTTTCGGGGTTTCGGTTGGGGGCATATATAGTAAATCGACTACGCTCGTTTCAATGAGCATATTTTCAGAACCGACGGAAGTGACCCCTGGTCACTATGATCTAGGTGGCCTATTGACCAGTGGTCAAACCCCATAAAACAGCGTTTTTCGGGGTTTCGGTTGGGGGCATATATAGTAAATCGACTACGCTCGTTTCAATGAGCATATTTTCAGAACCGACGGAAGTGACCACTGGTCACTATGGTCTAGGTGACATATTGACCAGTGGTCAAACCCCCTAAAATAGCGTTTTCCGGGGTTTTGGTTAGGGCCATATATAGTAAATCGACTACGCACGTTTCAATGAGCATATTTTCAGAGCCGACGCAAGTGACCACTGGTCACTATGGCCTAGGTGGCCTATTGACCAGTGGTCAAACCCCCTAAAACGGGTTTTTCGGGCCAACCGGGCCCGGGGGGGAAGAAATTTCCGGAGGGGGGAGATTTTTTGGTAACAGCCAAAAATTGCTATTTTTTGTCGTAGTTTGCATGTAGAAGCGCAAAAAGTTCTCAAAAATGCCAGGATTTAAGCCAAAAATAGCTGTTTTTAGGTAAAAATCTCCGGCGAAGCCGGAAAATTTTTGAAAATTTGACCATTTTTGGAAAAAATGTAGACCTCATTAAAAGGGAAGACCAAAATCCGGGGGGGGCGATTTCGGGGGGGAAGGCATTTTCGGGAGGGAGGTCAATTTCGGGGGGGCCTCCCGCCCCCCCCCTTGTAAAAATACACTGGAGTGCTACTGAAGTACAGCACGGCCTATAACTAGCTACAGATAAGTTGCAATCGTCTGAAATTTTGCATATAACTGCAGAAGAGCATTAGAAATCGTGTCCTATAAGTTTCCTATAGCCATAGGTACTAGATGTTGGATCTCCGTCTAGATCAAGAAAAAATCTTTTCAAGCTTCTTTGTTCTGTATATGTACGTGCAGTTGACGATTAATGATTGGCGGAATTTTTAAAGTTTCTTTTTTTGAAACTTTGACATTTTTACTTGAGTTTTACTGAGAACCTTAAAAATGAAATAGGACAAGGATAAAAATGCTCCGATGGAGCATGAAAAATGCAATATGGGCGACATCAGGTTTTAAGCGGACAGAGGACTAGGTTTTAAAACGTTAATATGGGAGGGGCAGGTTGTAAATGCCAGGAGGACTAGGTTAAAAGCGCAATAATATGGACCATTGACCATCTGAGGGGTCAGGTCGGTAAGGGGTCAGGTGGTCCAAAATATATACAATTTTTCAAAAGTGGTGAAATTTGGTATTAAATGAAAACCCTAAGTGCGCTGAGCAACTTTTGTCATAGAATTGCATGCTCAAAGTGGCTGTAGAGTGCTGTGGTGGGGTGGGGTGGGGAATTAGGCGATTTTGGGTCAAAAATGAAATTTTTTAAAAGTGGTCAAATTTGGTACCAAATGAAAGCCCTAAGTGAGTTGAGCAACTTTTGTCATAGAATTACATACTCAAAGTGGCTGTAGAGCACTATGGTGGGGGTGGGGTGGGGGGTGCACCTACACTTATATGTAAAAGAATGTAAAACATTAACCAAAATGCTCCTAAGTCGCATGTAAAATACATATGAGTACTCTCAGGCAGGTTGTACAAACACTTGGAAACTAACCTGTAAAATGCATATCATTTAGCATTGAGGTTGTCAATTAAGGAAATACAATTTACAACGGCTTAACATATGAGCCTGTCCTACAACGAGGCTTCTATTGACGTCACAGTGCAACCTCATTAAAAATCATCAGATCATCATATTAAAGAAAAAAACAAATGAATAGAAATAATATGTTAACATTGTGGCCTGAAAGAAATGGACTGAACGAAGTGAACAGAGGCACCTCAGTTGAACTGTACATGCAAAGCTGATGTTTCCAGAAACACCATGACACTCTACTATTTCCGGATGCACTACGTATAGTACACCTAATGTATTCTCAGAACTCTATGACTTACTACTCTCACATACGTATGCTTTCCCCACTTGGTTCTGAGTCAGAGCGCAGAGTGGCATATAGTATAATGCGTTGCGTATGCCTGTATAATATCACTTAGCGACAAGATGTGTAAAGTACCATTTTGTAATGAAAGCTTTACGTGCTATTTATATGAAGGTCAAATATCGACAAATTATATTATGAGTTTGACATACGCCAATATGAACCTCGTTGCAGGACAGGCTCATATGTTATGCTGTTGCAACTTGTATTCCATAATTTACAACCTCAACGCTACTCATATGCATTTTACAGGCTAGTTTCCGTGTTTGTACAACCTACCTGAGAGTACTCATAAGTATGTTACTTGCGACGAAGGAGTATTTTGCCATTCTTGTAGTAATAGCTGCAAAGTCATTTTTAAACAGTGTTATGCTGTTATTGAAGGATTGCTGCCAGCATTTTTGTCTGAGCAATTTCCGCAGGTGTACAAGTTGTTCAGCGAAACTGGTCCATATTATTGCGTTTTAACCTAGTCCTCCTGGCATTTACAACCTGCCCTCCATATTAACGTTTTAAAACCTAGTCCTCTGTCCGCTTAAAACCTAATGTCGCCTATATTGCATTTTTCATGCTCCATCGGAGCATTTTTATCCTTGTACGTATATACATAACGTAGCCTGCAAAGGTGATACGTATGTGTACGTATATAATAGTGCTGGAAATGGTAAACGGGATCTTGGAACCCATTGATTTTTTGCTGTTTCTTTATACATCAGTTTTGTGTAGCTATGTTTATATATATACGTATAATGTATTTAACCTACTGGTTCCCCTTCCATTTGTCTGGCTAGACTCTTTGATAAGACGAAAACAAAATAAATCCAGACAGTAGTCTGGAACGGGAAAGACCTCTTTTATTTCTTCCATTCTATTTTTTCTCTTGTTTTCCGGGATCCTTTTACTGGTTTATCACTGATATGAGAATGAGTATATATATGTGGTATATTGGCGTTCATAAAAGCAAAAGGCAGACATACAGAATTCACAGGCGTAGGTACAGCAAGAAAAAATAGGTTACACGTTCTTATAAGCACGTATATATGTACAGTTATTATTCGTTTGTGGCCAATTTTAGTTTCAGGTTCTGTCTAGAATATATTTAGGTCATTTAATTGCGAAGGTAGGTATATACGTATTCTGTGTTAGTAAACAAAACATTCCCCATTTTGAGTTGACTT